>OX638370.1:51486433-51700592 GCA_951812925.1 Calliopum simillimum | reverse complement strand
CTGTAGAGTGATCTTTTCGAAATCCAAATTGTTCTTTCCTTAGGATGTTATTCTCTTCCGTGAAAATTAGCATTCTTTTGAGTATAATTTTTTCAAAGATTTTAGCCAATGTACTTAACATACTAATTGGACGATAGTTATTAGGAATCTTATTATCCTTTCCACTCTTCGGTAACGGTATAACCTTTGCCCGTTTAAATAATTCAGGAAAATAGCCATTTCGTAAACAATAATTAAATATGTTAGTTAAAACTTCGAAAATGGAATCAGGCATATTTTTCAGAACAATGCTTTTTATGTTATCAAGTCCAGGAGCTTTGTTATTTTTTAAAGTTTTAACTATACCTCTTATCTCTGAGACGTTAGTAAGCATGTTATCATTTTCAATAACTATCTCCGTTTCTTCTATGCGACGCAATTGGTCTTTCACTTTTCTGTCCAAAGGCGACCGATTATTTAAAGTAATTGTATGTGATTTTTCAAATGCATCAGCTATAGCGCCAACTTTTTGCTCATCAGTTTTAAGGATTTCGTTGTTTACAGTTAAATCAGAAATTACAGCTCGACTACCTTTAATAGCTTTAGAAACTTTCCAAAAGTTCTTACTTCCAGTAGGTAACTTGTTGAGGAAATTTGACCAGTTCTGATTTCTATCTCTTTTTAGATGGTAATCAATTAGTCTATTAAGCTGCAAAATCATAGATTTTAAAACATTACGCTCATTAAAGACTGTGCATCTTTGAAGCCTTCGTCGAAACTTCCTTCTTTCTTTAATTAAATGTATACTAAGAGCTGAAAGTTTCCTTTGCAAAGAGCTCTTATAAGTAAAAGGAATTTTACTTGAAACATTTTGGATAATTTGCGTCGTATTTTCAATTATGATTTCTATGTTCGAAGGTACTAGAACAGCTGAATTTAGGTTTAAGGATGAACATTTCTCATTCACCCAGGAGTTAATAGCTACCCAATTGGCTAGGTGATAGAGATAAACTTTTTCCTTCGTACATGGTACTGAGCCATAAATATGACATGTTATTGGAACATGATCTGAATTTAATTCATCAGGATGAGTCTCAAGATGAGATGTAGGGTGACTTGAATTAGAAAGAAGTAAGTCTATTGTTGAAGATTGAGGTAACGACGAGGTTAGTCCAAAACGAGTATGATTAGAAGGGTAATAAATGTAATAATTCGATTGTAATTGATGGTTGTACAAAACATTACCAGCAGTATTATTCGAATGGCAATTCCAGCTGGTGTGTTTGGCATTAAGATCTCCAAAAATATAGAACTCTCGATAACTATTAGTTAGTTTATTAATGTCCTCTTTAAATTTTATTGTGTAGTGAGGGTTGTACACTGCTATGAAAGTTGTTGGCCGACCGTTAATGTTTATGGCTACAGAAATATTTTCTGCATCAAATGTAATAATCTTAGGCAAAACTTTATGTTCAATAGAACATGAAACAGCAATAAGAACTCCGCCTCCAAAAGTTGCACGATCTTCTCTGTAAATTTTATATCCTCCAAGCTTAAACTTATGATGTGGCTTAAGGTAGGTTTCATTCATTAATAATAAGTCGATTTTTTTCTCATGTAAGAAATATTCAAGTTGAGAAACAGCTGATTCGTTTGTTATGCCTTGTGCATTCCAATGCATGACATGAATACAATTAATTGAAGATGGTCTACAAGGCATTTTTGAGCATCATTCCGAGTACTCTTAATTTGTCAAACTTGTTTCGACACTTTTCAAGAGCGTCAATTGCTTCAAAATATATTTCCAATAATCTATCATTAGAAATGTCATCGGTGTTCGAATCATTTTGTTTATTTTTCAAAATAGAAGAAAAATTTTGGTTGGAGTTAGACAAAAAGTCAAATGACTTTGACGATTGATTATGAACTGTGTGTTTATTTGATTGTAATTGAGGAAAATTATTATTTTCTATATTAAAACCGGGATAAGTGTTATTTGTAATTGGCTTATTCCGAGACAAAGATTTCTCTCGAATTACTAAATAATCATTTCTACATGGGCAACGTGGATCGTCAGCTCTATGATTAATATTCTTATACTTTTTTTTAGTGCAGTTAAAACACTTGTAAATTATTGAACTGTCATTAGAAGACTTTTTGAGGGAACATGCAGTTAGTTCATGATTGCCTGCACATGCTGGACAAACGTTGGACTTGTAACAATTACTAGCACCATGACCAAACATGGAGCATTTGTCACACTGAGTAGGACCTCTATTGCCTTTGATAGGGTTGCGCCAGTTAACTGCGATATCATAAAAGTATTTTATTTTGAGAATTTCACGTTTTGTGACATACCTACCACGAACGTTCTATTGAATAAAAAACTTTTAATAATTTTCTGGAGGTAGATGGGATATTGAAAATTGTGTAATTTAAAAACAAGGCCGTCATGCCAAACTGAATCAAAGGCTTTTTCAATGTCCAAAAGAACTATTCCTGTACTCCTGCGGTTTATTTTGTTACGTTCGATCATATTGGTAACTCTTTTAATTTGAAGAACTGTAGAGTGATCTTTTCGAAATCCAAATTGTTCTTTCCTTAGGATGTTATTCTCTTCCGTGAAAATTAGCATTCTTTTGAGTATAATTTTTTCAAAGATTTTAGCCAATGTACTTAACATACTAATTGGACGATAGTTATTAGGATTCTTATTATCCTTTCCACTCTTCGGTAACGGTATAACCTTTGCCCGTTTAAATAATTCAGGAAAATAGCCATTTCGTAAACAATAATTAAATATGTTAGTTAAAACTTCGAAAATGGAATCAGGCATATTTTTCAGAACAATGCTTTTTATGTTATCAAGTCCAGGAGCTTTGTTATTTTTTAAAGTTTTAACTATACCTCTTATCTCTGAGACGTTAGTAAGCATGTTATCATTTTCAATAACTATCTCCGTTTCTTCTATGCGACGCAATTGGTCTTTCACTTTTCTGTCCAAAGGCGACCGATTATTTAAAGTAATTGTATGTGATTTTTCAAATGCATCAGCTATAGCGCCAACTTTTTGCTCATCAGTTTTAAGGATTTCGTTGTTTACAGTTAAATCAGAAATTACAGCTCGACTACCTTTAATAGCTTTAGAAACTTTCCAAAAGTTCTTACTTCCAGTAGGTAACTTGTTGAGGAAATTTGACCAGTTCTGATTTCTATCTCTTTTTAGATGGTAATCAATTAGTCTATTAAGCTGCAAAATCATAGATTTTAAAACATTACGCTCATTAAAGACTGTGCATCTTTGAAGCCTTCGTCGAAACTTCCTTCTTTCTTTAATTAAATGTATACTAAGAGCTGAAAGTTTCCTTTGCAAAGAGCTCTTATAAGTAAAAGGAATTTTACTTGAAACATTTTGGATAATTTGCGTCGTATTTTCAATTATGATTTCTATGTTCGAAGGTACTAGAACAGCTGAATTTAGGTTTAAGGATGAACATTTCTCATTCACCCAGGAGTTAATAGCTACCCAATTGGCTAGGTGATAGAGATAAACTTTTTCCTTCGTACATGGTACTGAGCCATAAATATGACATGTTATTGGAACATGATCTGAATTTAATTCATCAGGATGAGTCTCAAGATGAGATGTAGGGTGACTTGAATTAGAAAGAAGTAAGTCTATTGTTGAAGATTGAGGTAACGACGAGGTTAGTCCAAAACGAGTATGATTAGAAGGGTAATAAATGTAATAATTCGATTGTAATTGATGGTTGTACAAAACATTACCAGCAGTATTATTCGAATGGCAATTCCAGCTGGTGTGTTTGGCATTAAGATCTCCAAAAATATAGAACTCTCGATAACTATTAGTTAGTTTATTAATGTCCTCTTTAAATTTTATTGTGTAGTGAGGGTTGTACACTGCTATGAAAGTTGTTGGCCGACCGTTAATGTTTATGGCTACAGAAATATTTTCTGCATCAAATGTAATAATCTTAGGCAAAACTTTATGTTCAATAGAACATGAAACAGCAATAAGAACTCCGCCTCCAAAAGTTGCACGATCTTCTCTGTAAATTTTATATCCTCCAAGCTTAAACTTATGATGTGGCTTAAGGTAGGTTTCATTCATTAATAATAAGTCGATTTTTTTCTCATGTAAGAAATATTCAAGTTGAGAAACAGCTGATTCGTTTGTTATGCCTTGTGCATTCCAATGCATGACATGAATACAATTAATTGAAGATGGTCTACAAGGCATTTTTGAGCATCATTCCGAGTACTCTTAATTTGTCAAACTTGTTTCGACACTTTTCAAGAGCGTCAATTGCTTCAAAATATATTTCCAATAATCTATCATTAGAAATGTCATCGGTGTTCGAATCATTTTGTTTATTTTTCAAAATAGAAGAAAAATTTTGGTTGGAGTTAGACAAAAAGTCAAATGACTTTGACGATTGATTATGAACTGTGTGTTTATTTGATTGTAATTGAGGAAAATTATTATTTTCTATATTAAAACCGGGATAAGTGTTATTTGTAATTGGCTTATTCCGAGACAAAGATTTCTCTCGAATTACTAAATAATCATTTCTACATGGGCAACGTGGATCGTCAGCTCTATGATTAATATTCTTATACTTTTTTTTAGTGCAGTTAAAACACTTGTAAATTATTGAACTGTCATTAGAAGACTTTTTGAGGGAACATGCAGTTAGTTCATGATTGCCTGCACATGCTGGACAAACGTTGGACTTGTAACAATTACTAGCACCATGACCAAACATGGAGCATTTGTCACACTGAGTAGGACCTCTATTGCCTTTGATAGGGTTGCGCCAGTTAACTGCGATATCATAAAAGTATTTTATTTTGAGAATTTCACGTTTTGTGACATGTAGTCTATTAAATTCAACCATATAAATGGCGTCATCAATATTTGACCTTTTTGTTGTAATTTCTTTTACACTCACCGGCTCTATGTTGTGAGCGTTGATGAACTCATCATTAATTGTTTGAGGGTCAATACGAGGGAGGCCAAACAAAACAAGCTTGAAGTTCTTACGATTTTTAATTTGATGAGTATAAAACTCCAACTTAGCTGATTTCAGTTTCTTAATGGCTTCTTCATATAGCACTAATGACTCCGATATGATTTTTGTACCAATTGACATCCTTTTAAATTTGTACTTTTTGCCAATTAAACTAAATACAGAAGTAAAATTATGGGTCGCATCCACAACAATTGGAGGAAATTTGTCCGGAGTGTTAACGATTTCATCATTTTCTTGGCTTAAAGTTTCCATATTCAAATCTTCGAAAATTTTGAATCTGTTGCTTACAGCGCTGCTACCAGTTGGTACAAATGTTTTAAATTTGGGTTTATTACCCCAAATTCTTCTTCTTTTTGCAGTTTTCATAAATAAAAATTGAGTAATAGGAAAATAAATTTATTTTATATTTATTTATTTATTTTTTATTATTTTTGTACGTTCTTTTCAATGAAGATCTCTCGAACGAAATGAGTTGTAATTAATTTTGAGAGCCCTACTTGGGCAAAAAAAAATATAAAAAAAACAACAGTTTTTAAAGTAAAATTGTTGCGTAAGATTTGGCAGTTGTTAAATTTTTGTTTGTATGAGTGATAATGATAAAGGGAAAAACAAAATTATAACTATTTTGGTTTAATATTTGTTCTAATAGTTACAAAAGAAAAGAAAAGTTTGTGTAAAAACATATAGCAACAATTTCTGCACAAAATTATATGGCGGCGCGCAGGAAGAACTTATTTTGCATGTCAAAATAAAAAATGTAACCCGGCATCTTGCCTTGCTATCTGTCAAAAGTCTATGTATAATCAAAACAAAGGATTTTGACATTTTCGTAGTTTAAGAAGAAGCAGCATTTGTTATCGCTGCAACCAGAGCAATTCAACCATGTTATTTTGCACAATTTGACAAGTTCACCTCGAAAGCTTTTATGTAGTGAATTTATGAGCTTTTTCTTAAAGATTTCTGCGCCAGAATACCGAATGTCTTCGGGAATCTTAGAAAGTAATTCTGACATGTATTCAGAAAGACTTTCTGCTGTCTTTGCCAGAATAGTCCTATAAAGCTGGTAAACAATCATGGCACTATCGATAGTATCGATGTTTTTAAAAATTCGTTACTATCGATGTTTTTTCACAACAATCGATTGTTTCTAGCCAGCTTGATTAAACCATCAAAAGTAAAAGCAAAAGGAACAAATTGTAAGGAAAAAAATATTTATTTTATTTAGGGCCGTTTTCACAATGTCCAATTAAAATTTAACTTTCAGATAAATAAAAATTTGTATGAAATTTTATGTCAAAGTGGCAGTTAAAGTTCCAGTTAATGCTTAACTGAACATTGTGAAAATGGCCCTTAATATTATAAGTTTTTATGTATATTTTAGTTTGTCAAGTGGTGGTGTTGGCAGTGCCCGTAGAGAAGGAAAAGTTATGGACAAATACCTTCAAAGTCATTCAGCATTAATATAAGTAAAAGAAGCCCATGCATAATTGCACATTTGTGAATGTATGCACATTAAGCAAGTGTTTGCAGTGCACTTTGACTATGTAGTTTGTTTAAATGATGTTTTTTATTATAAGTAGCAACATCAAAAAAGAACTGTGAGAAAGAAATCGTGAGCTTCAAGAGGAAAAAGGAGACTTTCGTGGTATGGCAGCATTTCATTAACTATGCATATCATTTGCGACCTACTGCAAAAAAAGATTCAAATGAAATCTAATTTAAAGTCAACAGAAGCAAATGACGCTTACACGTTCCTACAGACTCGCTTACCAGTTTTTCCATTATGAGACACGAACCATAACGCGAGTCGCTACCCTATTGGACTGAAGGTTTAATAAGGAAGGTTTTCTGTTAAGCTCTAATGCGGACCAAGCTGCCAAAGTTTTGGAAGCCGCAGGCCATACTACCAAAAGTGTTCCCGTTATTTCAAAACGAAATTGCAACAAAAGTAAAATCAAATAGGGCGGAATCCATAATAATCCTAAGACAATATTTTGAAAGGCCAAACGAACCAGAAGAAACCGACATATTGTTTAATTAGAATTGCAATATATATAGCCATGAATTGAATTATTTTTTTTATTTTTTCAATTGAACACTGAAGTATTGAGTAGACGTTTTTTGTGAGAACGAACTTTTAGTAAAGCTGGACAGACTATATCTGAGCGAAGATGTGCTTTAAAACCAAAATTTATGGTAAATAATGAATATCGGCTGTAAACTGATCTCATATAGAATAAACTAAGTTATTTTTATTTTGTTTAAATTTTACTGCTTTTTAATACTAACTGAATTACTTAGTACCATTCCTCGTCTTTAAAATCAGTACAGGGTACGAAGTACGTGATTTCGAGGTTCGTGATTTCGTACCTCTGTTCATGAACTCACGTGTAGTACGACTTCACGTGATCCGACAGCTCTAGTTTGAACTTGCTGTTCAATTTGTTTTAGTAAAAAACACGAACATAATTATAAAAACCAGGCGAAATGCATGAACGGCACTTTTTCAAACCAGGGCCGCAAAACCCATTTTTTAGCACGGGGCTCTGTAGTAAAACCAAAAAAAAAGTTTGACTTAAATGAATACAAAAAGAAAGTATGCAGAAAGTTTTCTGCTTGTCCGTAGATTAAAAACCGTGAACTAGAAAACCCTATCAAATATCGTTTACGAGATATTGTTTTTTTACTTAATTTTTTTGTGTTTCTATTAAAAAATTAAATTTTTGCGTATCTACAAAAAAAAAAAAGATCAATATATAAAAACAATAATAGTCAGTTCTAATGTATTTTTTGATGTTAAATCCGAATCTGGTCTTAAAATTGCTCTATCGTTTCTGGATTTTGAGGTATTATAACCTGAAATTTTGGCATCTACGGTTTTTCACCACTTTTGAGATTATATAATAGAACCAGGTAATTGTTCATCATAAAACTCGCATTATTAGTTTTGCGAAAAAAAAATGTTTTTCCAAGTTATGGGCATGGAACTTCAGAGTGTCCAAGTGGTGTTTTTGCGAAAAATCGATGCAATTTTTTTTCTAAGTCCCGCCATTTTGTCAAAAATAAATTTTTAAAATTTTTATTTTCCGATTCTTGTAGCATTTTAAACGTTAATTTATTTTCCATTTTTAAATTTGGAAAATTTTGAAAATTTACAAAATGGCGGCCCTTTTTTGAAAAATTTTAAAAGTTGATTATCTCAAAATAATGTTCTTTTTATTTTTTTATCTTTTTTTACGAAAAGGTGAATGAAATACAAACATTTTGTAGTAGACTTGTTTTGCGCTAAATTGCTGCGAGAGCCACAGGAACTTTTTTTCTAAAAAGTCAAGTGACAATTTTTTTAACTTTGTTTTGTGCTTTCATTTACACCTACTAGGTGGCCAAAATAAAAAATTTCAAAGTACAAGGATATAACTTCCATTACTTAGAAAATAGAAGCTATACCAAAAAGACCAATATTTCCTATATGAATCATAAAAATAAGTATTGACGAAATGACGGCCATGTTTTGAAAAGTCTTAAAAATCAATTTTCCAAAAAAAAAAAAAAAAAAATTTTTTTTCTTAAAAGTTTTTTTAATGAAATCTTTTGAAAGGTTATGATGAACATTCGTTTTTCAAAACACTTAAGTAAAAAAAAAAATAAAAAAATTTTTTTTTGGAAAATTGATTTTAAGATTTTTCAAAACATGGCCGTCATTTCGTCAATACTAATTTTTATGATTCATATAGGAAATATTGGTCTTTTTGGTATGGTTTCTATTTTCTAAGTAATGGAAGTTATATCCTTGTACTTTGAAATTTTTTATTTTGGCCACCTAGTGGGTGTAAATGAAAGCACAAAACAAAGTTAAAAAAATTGTCCTTGACTTTTTAGAAAAAAAGTTCCTGTGGCTCTCGCAGCAATTTAGCGCAAAACAAGTCTTCTACAAAATGTTTATATTTCATTCACCTTTTCGTAAAAAAAAAAACAAAAAAATAAAAAGAACATTATTTTGAGATAATCAACTTTTAAGATTTTTCAAAAAATGGCCACCATTTTGTAAATTTTCAAAATTTTCCAAATTTAAAAATGGAAAATAAATTAACGTTTAAAATGCTACAAGAATCCGAAAATAAAAATTTAAAAAATTTATTTTTGACAAAATGGCGGGATTTGGAAAAAAAAATTGCATCGATTTTTCGCAAAAACACCACTTGGACACTCTGAAGTTCCATGCCCATAACTTGGAAAAAAATTTTTTTTTTCGCAAAACTAATAATGAGAGGTCTCCATGCTAAGCACTTAGAACATCTCTGTGAATTTTTATAAAAATCAGAGAACCCAACTGCAAATTTCGAAAAAAGTGAGATGATCACAGCCTCATATCGATTTCTTTGTTTTTCTCCAAAAAATCGTTGCCTAAAAAAAGTTCAAAAAATGCACGAAAGACGCCATTGGCAACATTGCTTGATTTATATAAAAAGTTTTTAAAAGTGATTATGATGTTTAAGAATGGAGAATGTTTCAGTAAAAAGAAATTATTGTCACTTGTAACTTACCGTAATCATTTTTGACAACTTTTTATATAAATCAACCAATGTTGCCAATGGCGTCTTTCGTGCATTTTTTGAACTTTTTTTAGCTAACCATATTTCAGTGAAAAATAAAGATATCGATATAAGTCAAAGTCAGTTTGAAGAAAAGAATAGCACTTTTAAAAGCCTCATCGAGTTTTATGATGAACAATTACCTGGTTCTATTTTATAATCTCAAAAGTGGTGAAAAAACCGTAGATGCCAAAATTTCAGGTTATAATATCTCAAAACCCAGAAACGATAGAGCAATTTTAAGATCAGATTCGGATTTAACATAAAAAAATACATTAGATCTGACTATTTTTGTTTCTATACATTGATCTTTTTTTTTTTTGTAAATACACAAAAATTAAATTTTTTAATTGAAACACAAAAAATTAAGTAAAAAAACAATACCTCGTAAACGATATTTGATAGGGTTTTCTAGTTCACGGTTTTTAATCTACGGACAAGCAGAAAACATTCTGCATACTTTTTTTTTTGTATTCATTTAAGTCAAACTTTTTTTTTGGTTTTACTACAGAGCCCCGTGTTAAAAAATGGGTTTCGCGGCCCTGGTTTGAAAAAGTGCCGTTCACTTTGAAAAAAGGTCAATTACCTAGTCCTACTATATAACTTTAAAAGTAGTGAAAAATCCGTACATGTCAAAATTTCAGATCAGAATACCTCAAAATCCAGAAATAATAGGGCAATTTCAAGAGAGCATTCAGATTTAACATCAAAAAATTCATTAGAACTGACTATTTTTGTTTCTATATATTTATCATTATTGTTTTAGTACGCAAAAATTAAATTTGTTAATAGAAAGTGCAAAAATTAAGTAAAAATGCAATATCTCGTAAGCCATATTTTTCCAGTTTACAATTTTTTATTTTTAAAATAAGCAGAAAACTTTCTGCATACTAATTTTTTGTATCCGTTACAGTCAAACTTTTTTTTTTTGGTTTTAGTACAGAGCCCCGTGCTAAAAAATGGGGTTTTCGGCCCTGGTTTGAAAAAGTGCCGTTCACTTTGAAAAAAGGGCTATGTATGTTTCATTCTAGAGTCACTCTACACATTTTCCCGAAAAAACATTTTGGGTGCAAGCACTTTTTATTTAAAACACGTGGGGAGAGGTGTGTAAACTCTTGAAAGGCTGGTTTTGGTTATGCAAGAAAGATATAATATTAACGGGTTTCAACAGCAGGGCGATGCAAAACAACAGAAAAACAATAAAATTAGAACTTTAGAATTTGCTGCATTATCTTTTTTGCTGTGATTCCCAACAATTCTATTGAAAGGGCTAAGTATAGTATGCTTGTCGAGTTCTTTTGGATATTGGCAAATTTATCTGATGATTTGATTATAGCGACCAATGAAACGTAACGAAAACCAGCCTTCCAACCAACATTTTTTCGTTTTTCCTTTATGAGATTTGTCTCGTTTTTTTAATTAAGGACTGCGATCGATAAAATTGTCCGATACATTTTATACAATAACTTGCTTCCAAATTACTCAATTTAATATTTCTTTTCGCAGTAGGCTTTAAAATGAATGTACCAAATTTATTGTGTTCAAATTTTTTCCCTAGTCCACCATATCTACTTAAAAATAGCAAACGAGCTAGTAGTTTGAAAGTCAATAATAAAAATTTTTCAAGACCACCTATGGACTATCAATAGAATTGGTCGGAATGGCAAAATTAATGTAGAATTGGTATCAAGAGTTCTGTAAAAATTTAAGGAAGACTTGGATGTCTTTTGAAACCCAGGAACCGGAAAAAAATGCGTTCGTGACCAAAACGAAAAGAAGATAATCGTCACAATTTTAAAAAAGAACCACAACATTTCATGCAGAAAACTGGCACAGAGGGTGGAGTGTTCCGAATTTTTAGTTCACAAAGCCAAAAAGGAGGCTTGTTTGAAGACGTTCAAGGTACAAAAATATCCCGATAGAAATGCTGTGAGGAATATGGAGACAAAACTGCGCGCTATAAAATTAAAAATTAGTTTATTTAAAAAATTCGAATGCCGCATCATGGACGAAGAAACGTAAGTTTTAGCCGATTTTTCGCAGCTTTCGGGCCAAGAGTTTTACATTGCAGACTCGCGGGGGAATGTGGACGAAAAGTTTAGGTCATAAGCAGTCAAAATTTTCTCGCAAGTTCTTAATTTGGCAAGCAATCTGCAGTTGTGGCAAAAGGAGCAATTCTTTTGTAGCCCCTGGAACAATAAGCTCCGAATTCTATACAAAGCAATGCTTGGAAAAAAGACTACTACGAGAGCATGAGGTTTCCACTTTCTTTTGGCCAGATCTAGCATCTTATCATTATCGTGAAATGGCCTTAGAGTGGTACTCTAAAAATAATGTGATTTTCAAGCCTCATGAAGCAAATCCGCCAAACTGTCCAGAACTCAGGCCAATTGAAAGATACTGAGCTTTGGTCAAAAGGGAGATAAAGGCAACAAAAAAGTAGCCAAGAATGCTAAAGATTTTCCCGGAAAGTAATGTTCAGCAGCTGGGAAGGCATCGAATCATACCATAAAATACTTAATGGAAGGGGTTAAAAAAATTTGTTTAAAAATAATATTAAAATTTTAGTTACTTCATAAAAATTGTAATAAAATGGTGGTTCAAAAATGAGTTTCATTTTTAAAATCAGACTACTACAATAGTTCAAGAAATTTTTTGAATTTTGAATCGGACAATTTTATCGATCGCAGTCCTTATGTTGGTGTATTTACTGAAACATCTGATATATGTTTGTTTGGTGGTTAATAATGTACGTCATTATCTGCCCTAAAAAACAAATAATTACAAAATCCCACAGAGCACGGTGCTACTTCGTTTTTTTGTGCCAAGCTTGCAAGCGGAGGCGCTATGCAAGAAAAGTATAATAGCCGTATTCACGATCTTGTTGCATCGTAGCAAATGCAAAATTATTTGAAAAGTTTTTTGAAAAATCAATAAAATTTGTTTATGTAATATCGAATAATTTTGCATTTGCTATGACGCAACAAGATTGTGAATACGGCTAATATCAACGATTTGCAACAGCAGGGCTATGCATATCAAGGGAAAAACAATAACGTTAGAGCTTTTGCATGTGCTGTATTTACTTTTTTGCTGTGAATCTTAACATATCTATGCAAAGGGCTAAATATGATATGCTTGTCGAGTTCTTTTGGATGTTGGCAAATTTTAGTGATCAATGAAACGTAACAAAAACCAGCCTTCCAATGAAAATGATTTTGTTTTTCTTTTATGCACTTTGCGTTGTTTTTGTAATTATATTGGTGTTTTTAATTAGAAAACATTGAACAGTAAGCTCAAACCAACAATGTCATGAGATCCATACTCGTTTGGAATCTAATAATACAAATCATAATCTGTTCTAAAAAAAAGTAAAAATAAAATTTTTATTTAGTCATTTGCATGGCCAAATATTAAATTTTTATAATGTAATTTTCGGAAAACTTACGGCGATACAACACAAACTGGTCCGTAATCAGATTTTTGTCGCCATATTTCAACCATGTTCATTAAATACACCAAAGAATTAGTTGAAGTTGGAACCTGAAATAAACAAAGATTCAAAATTAAGTATTATTTTATGAAGACTAAGTTCTATTGAAACAAAATAAACTCCCTAATAAAAATATACATTACGAAAAAAAGACCAAAGGTTTAGTCTAAAAATGCGGACCAAAAAAAATGTACGCCCATATTAAGCACTTTTACCGCATTCATGTAACAAATCGATATCCTATCTTGAGACAGTAAATGCCAAAGATATAGACGAAAAATGTGAATGCACGACCCTTAGGTTTGGTCAAAAAAAATAATTTCCGAAATTGCCTTGCGAAAATTCGGATTCGATGGTGTGTATGTTGGACTGTTTTTTTTTTTTTTTTGCCTGTAAGATGGTAAGGTCTAACGCCCATATCCATAAGACTGAACTAAAAATAAAGCTTAACCTCAGCGGAGAGGAGCCAGTAAATACCTCGCAAAAAGTCAATAAAAAACCTAAGAAGAAATATTTCTAAAAATCTTTCAGAGAATAACATTATTTAGCACCTTATGTCCCATTGGCCAGCAAGTAAGTTGAAACAATTGAACGGTCTTAGTTGGAGCTTTCACGCCTGCCATCATTTCGGTTAGAGAAACAATCTAGACAAAAAAATAGGTACATATGTAAACATAAAAAATTAAATAAAAAAGTTAAAAAAAAATTAAAATTTACCTTTTTGTTTATCTTGTATTCCCAATGTTTAATGTTTGTGCAGGACTTGGAAGACTCAAGATGAACTGAAAAAACAGGTCCATATTTTTCCATTTTAGTTTTCACTGGCCAGAATGCAGGATACTGTTGTGAATGTGCTGGTGGTTGGCATAAGACAACGACTGCGGAGCATTCCTGATCATATACCAAAGACCAAAACTCTCCTAAAGTGTGCTTTAAAGGCCACTCTGTAACTATATATTCTCTTGGTTTCGTATATCCCTGAAAATAGAAAAAATAATTCAAATTGCTTTTTATTATATGTGATGCTCCACGGGAAAAGGAGCGCTGTGGAAAACGCCTACACGAACAAAACGAAATAACGTCTATTTATTGAAATGAAATATCAATCAAATCGAGCGTAAATTATTTTCATATAAGTAAATATGGGAGATTATGGGCAAGTATTTTGCTCAGTGCTTGCAGCTTTTGTCACTTTGACCTTTTTTCGACATTCGATCTCTGCAAATTATTAGTATTAGTCACGGTGCTCTTAAACACTCGATAGGTTTTTTGGCTATGTGGAGAAAATCTGTGAATGGGGTTTCATTTGTATTAGTTTAGTGGTCTGAAAAATGCAAACCCCGAAATCGTAGCTGATCATCCCCGCGAAATATCGCAAAAATACATATCCCATATAAAAAAAAAAAAAAAAATCGGAAAAAAACGCAACAAACAAATATAAAAATAGTTATATTTAATGTATTTTGCAATGTTGAATCTGAATCCGGCCTTAAAATTGCTATATCTCATACAGTTTCTGAGATATCTTCGCCTAAACAAGGAAAAAAGACCGTTTTTGCTATATTTTGAAGCTATATAACTAGAATATAGAACATTCATACGCAAAATTCGATACATTATCTAAAAGTTACAATCTTTTTCTTTAAAACCGCATTTAAAATATGTCAATAGCTTAATTTTTCTCTGAAATATCGTAGACTGAAATAATGGCAAAACACGTTTTTTGCACTTTTTTAACTTTTTAGGTTGGGATACCTCCGAGAAAAATAAAGATATCGACATTATTTGAACTAGGTTTATAAGATTGATTAAAGCTTTCCATTTCTGCATCAGAATTTACGGATATACATCCTGTCATATAGCTCCAAAACACAACAATAAAACATAGCGTCAGCTTTTTTTCCTTGTTTAGGCTAAGATATCTCAAAAACCGTATAAGATACAGCAATTTTAAGGCTGGATTCGGATTCAGCATTGCAAAATACATTAGAAATAACTATTTTTATGTTTGTTTGTTGCGTTTTCTTTTCTGAATTTTTTTTTATTTTATATGGGATATGTATTTTTGCGATATTTCGCTGGGATGATCAGCTACGAATTCGGGGTTTGCATTTTTCAGACCACTAAACTAATACAAATGAAACCCCATTCACAGATTTTCTCCACATAGCCAAAAAACCTATCGACTGTTCAAGAGCACCGTGACCAGCAAGGTTTTTTTTTTCAAGTATTTCCAAAGTAGCTTTAAGTGTAAAATTTGAATCTGAGGTCAGAATTGACCCACCACCTCAGGATTTGGAGATATTTGAGGTCAAACTCATGAACAATGGCTATTTTGGCTATTTTTGAGGTTCGATGCAAACTGCACGAAATTTTCGTTATTATTTTTAAAAAATGTATAACATAGTTCTGTTATGTTTCTTCAAAATGAGCTCTTAAAAGATGCCATACAATACTTCCCTTAAAAGTAATGGCCGATTTTAGATGACATCTTGAAATCCCATAATATGGGTAAGACACCACTACTTTGGATTTCATGATATCATCTTAAATATGCAATAACTTTTAAAAGAAGTATTGTATGGCACTTTTTAAGACCTCGTTTTAATGGTCAAAAGTAGTACTCAGTAATGAATCATGTAAAAAAAAAATAAAAAAAAATTTTGTACAGTCTACAACTAACCTCTAACGTTACAAATGTACTGATTTTTCGTATATTAACCTCAAATATCTCTATTTTTCAAAAAACCTAATGCAAAAATTATGCACACTTTTACCCAAGTTACTTGAATTAGTAGTATCTTCAATATTTTTTAATAAAAAATTGAAAAACAGCTTCTTCGTTTTCTTTTTTGTCTGTCTTTTGCACCCAGACTACGAATATATCGGGATTGCGGAAGAAAAGTTACCTGACAAAAAAATTCATTAAAAAAAACGGGCAAAATCGGGCATCTATATTTCTAAATAACATTAACAATAGCAGCGTCTTACTGGTTTCGGGTTTCTTAGGACTAACAAATTCCAACAAAATATTAAAAGCGGTGCCGTGACATAATCCCCACGGACATAATCCCCATTCACGATATGGGGATAATGTCCGCAAGTTATTCGGACATAATCCCCATTTTTTCAATGGGATTATGTCCGCAAGTGTTTCGGACATAATCCCCAGGAAAAAACGGACATAGTCCCCATAACGATATTTTGTTATTGACAACAGAAGCAGCTCAGGACTTACAACTCCCAAAAATTCCACAGTAATTTTACATAAGGGTAGGGGTAAGTGGGCGGCCTGCGGCCGCAACTCAGGATTTAAAACTCCCAAAAATCCAACACCGGCTTCGCGGCGGCCTTCGGCCGCGGATCAGTCTATAATATCCAACACCATATAAATTTTTTAAATGGATTATTGCAAAAATTTTGTTCAATCTTAATTAAATTTTTCGGACATAATCCCCATTTACGAAATGGGGATTATGTCCGTTGGGATTATGTCCGGTAACCATTAAAAGCTTACATGAAGTTCAAAATTTAAAAAAATATTAAATGTCAGGGGTCCAATTTGAATTTTAGATTTTTCCACAAAAAACCAAAATATATTTTAATGTTTTGACCTAAATTGCGTTACACATAACATCAATAATTTTATTAATTTTTATTTTAGAAAAAAACAAATTTTTTTGATAACTTTTTATTGATTGAAAAAAGGAGTTAAAATCACGACTTTTTTGCGTTATCGCATTAAAATGCAAATTCAACATCGCTGAGGAACGGAAAACTACTTTTTCCCAAAACAAAAAAAAAACACTTTTGTTTGTATTGAAGTATTCTCCGTTACACTGCATCAACAAAAAATCAATAGCAATACTTGTAAAAATTGAATTAAAATGAATTTTGGCCAAAAAAGTATGCCTTTTGACCTATAGTGCAAGGGCACAAAGTTTTTTACCCAATTACAAAGTCTTTAGCTGACTCGTATATAAAGCTTATTGACGTAGTTGTGTGAAATTCGAAATTAAGCAAATGAACAAATTTTTGTTTTTTTTTTTAAATTTTGTTCTTTTTTTGTTTTTTTTGCTTTCTTGATAAATAAAATTACTCAAATTTTGAAACTAAAAAGTCTCTCACAAGAAAATTTGAAATTCAACCGTTTTTATCGCTCACGTTTCATATTTTATTTTTGAACTGACGACTTTATGCATTACCCGGGGTCAGAAAAGGAAATAGCGCGTGTTTCGCTAGCCACTTCGCTAGTGATATTGTGCCAATTGTCTCCTTGAGAACTGCTGGGTTTCTTATAAAGATTATATATACTACGTATGAAGCACTCCACGCCAAGTGTACCAGCTCAATATTTTTTCTCCGATTTCGCTCAAATTTGGCAATATGGTAGATCCGGTGTGCAAGAACAACAACCCGGGAGGATTTGGTCCTAGTACCATTTGTTGTTAAAATACAGGGTGTTGAAGTTGGCGTTTTTAGTAATTTTCATGAAAAGGGTGTTTTTTTCAAAAATTTATAGCTTACACTAAAGTTTGTAAGTTGATAAATCTAAGTTACTGGTCCTATTCATTTTGAAATTTCTTTTTATAAAAAAAATATTTCTTGGCGAAAAATTTTTTTTTACTTAATTTACAATTAAAAATACTTTTGAATTTTTTTAAAAAAAGCCCCCTTCGATTTTTTTTTAAAGTTCATTAAATTACAGCATAATTTATAAGCTTTGAAATGATGTATAACTCAAGATGGGACTCGGACGCTAAATGGTAGTTTTTGGCTTTTGAACGCCCGCGGAAGGCAAAAATCTTTTTTTACTCAAGAGGAAATCATCTTACGAAAAAAGTGTAGTAGGCAAAAAATACTTAGAATCGTCTAAGAAATACGTGAGATTTTTTGGAAACTTTTTTTTTGAATAATTTTTGAAATTTTTTTTTTTTGGAAATTTTTTCAAAAATTACTCAATATTATTTGTTTCAATAACACCGTTCGACACAAAATAAAACACATGAGAAAATCCAAAACATTCTTAAAGTAGACGTTAAAAAAAAATACCCGTGTCTCGTGGTTTTTCCCCAGCACGTCACATTTTTTTTTAATCGATTTTTTAAGTTTTTCTATCCATTGTACATGAAAAAACAATACCGTATTCTTGTGTTTAATCGATGAATGTAACTGTATGATCCTTACATTTGAGGTGTATCATGTGTTCAGCAAACTTATGCAGGTATTTCGGGGAATATTTTTGTAGAAAATTTTAACCCTGTACAACCCCCACATGTGGGTCATTTTTGCCCTTTCCTTAAAAAGGTACAAAAATGACACCTAAGTCAGGGGAATATTGAGTCAGTATGTACTACAGAAATATTTGCTATACAATTTCACTACTAGTTGCTATCGTCATTTAAATTCTCAAAACAGCCCCGTGGTTATTATTAACAAAGCTTATTGGGAACGACAATTTTTTTATAGTCCTCCTAACAAGAGGGAATCTTCATGAGACGAAGATTCAAGTAAAAACTGAGGATCATTTTCGTACTGTCGCTAATAACTTTAATGACAACAAAAACTCCTACTACACATACCAGCTGAAAAGCAGCAAAAGTATTTCTGCTGTCATTAAGGGCATCGAATCGTCTTTTGACCTGAAAGAAATTAAAGAAGCGTTGGAATAAAAAAATTTCTTTCCTGAATCTGTAATTAATATTTTAAATAACGAAAAGGTGCCTCAACCAATATTTAAGGTTGATCTTCATCCTGAGTCTGTTAAATAAAAAAAGAGCGAGATTCACCCAATCTATAATCTGCAATACTTGCTTCACCGCTGAGTAGTAATAGAGGAACCCCATAAACGAAATGGACCGGTACAGTTCACTAATTGCCAAGAGTATCCCTTTGTATCCTACACGCTGTCTGTGTTGCATGTGGAGAATTTCACCACTTTCTGAATGCAAAATCAAGTTGCAAAATGAAGTTAATTTAAAAAAGTGCGCTAATTGCAAAGGAGACCATACTGCATGTATCGTATACACCCTGTATACGAGTTTTTTTCTCAAACAATCAGCAAAATGTATTTGATTATTTGTATAATGTATCAGTATTATTTGAGCTATTGTGAAGTAAAGATGTGATTTTATTGTGTGCTTATTATGTGCTGTGAATAAATGTGGTTTTTTGGACAGAGTTCCTTTTTCCACAATAATTGTTGTGTTTTTATTCCGCTGGCTATCGAAGGTTTAAACATTGGTCATTCGAGCGGATAAATTAAAAAAAAAAACTTCTTAATTTAAACTGGAGAAGTGCAAAATTTCTGGAAGTAAATTCCAGAAAATTCGCTGAATATTGTGAAATTCTATTGTGCATGTATGCGTAGCGTCATATTTAAGTTCAAATATTAAATATGTATATGTGAGTTTGGCATGAGAGGAATTGTTAATGAGAAGACCGCTGTACTGAAGAGAACATCACTTACTTGTGTGGCTGTGCAGAGAGAGAAGGGGAAGTATACTGGCGCTGTGATGTCAGAAAAAATAAGCGACCAAGTGCGATTCGACGTTTTAGTTAATTATAAATATTAACTTTATTTCTGCAAAATGCATAAAACAATAAAAATTTGTGAGTATTATATTTTATAAAGTGCTATTGTGAGTGTTTTATTGAAGTCACTGTGAGTGCCTTGAGCAATGTCGACGACAGTGCGGCGTCAATGTGAGAAATTTTGCGGCTTTTTTGTTTTGATTTGTTTGCCTTTTTTGCGATCTATTTTTGCGTTTATGCTAGGAACTGTGAAGTGTAGAGCCGGGGCATAGTGCGTGATAATAATTTTGTAAAGAGTTTACAATTTTATAATAGATTCTGTGACAAATATTGTGCATTTAGTTTTTGATAAATAATAACAAAAGCGACATGAGCAGATTGCTTTGAGTGCGTGTGTGCGTTTGGCTTGCAGCATCATAGTTGTGAGTGTGAGTGCATAGAAATTGAGAGTGCGTGCACTGTTTTTCGTATGCGTAGAAGGGCCTTTATTTATCTTTTTATTCTATTTTCTCTTTTTTTTGCGGCTTATGTGTAGAGCAGAAAGAAGAGAAACGCAGGCAAATGTGAGGTAGCGTCTTTTCGTGCGTTTTTTTGTTTTATACAAACACATTGTTTGTTTATTAGGGTGTATGAAATTGATCAAATGCGTTGATCATGTTTCTGTTACAGTGAGGCAGCGGCTTCATATGCGTTTTTCACACACACAGATTCTTAGCAAGTAGTAACATGCATGTTATGAAAATAGGTAGAGCATTTTGGGTATCGTCACCGATATTCAAAGAGAGTAAATTGTGCAAGAGCAAGATGACCAAGAGCAAATGGTACCAAGAGCTATAGTGCAAATTAGTTCATGTCAAATTGATATGGGCTTGTATGTGTGCAATAAAAGTATAAATAATAAGACGTTTCAAAGAGCGAAACGCAAAAGAGCAAGAGAGTTTGTATCGTATATGATGCGAACTCAAATGAGTTTGTGTGCGAGGCAAAGGCAATCACTCACAGTGGCACTTAGGCACAAAATATTACAGAAAACTCACAATGATGGTAAAGGTTTTGGCACTTTATAGAAAATTGAAGGAATAGGATAAATACATATAGGCGTTATTTTTCCTTTTAATTATTTTAATTATTCTTCTTTAGATATCAATCAAATTTTTAACAAAGGTAACAAATTGTTCGAGAAACTTTTTCTGCGTTAACTGAAATTAAAAGAGCGCTTTCAGCTCAATAGTTACAACATATGGTGAGTAGAGCACTGGGAAATGGTGATAGTGAGGGACAGCGCGTCAATCTGAGCATAACAGATCGGCAGGCTTCGTTTATTACTAGAGAGAGCAGAATCCTAAAAGGCAATTCGCTGCATGTAATGTGTGAGATCAATAAAGAAATTTGCCAAATGCGCGCAGTGCTGCGGAGAAAATTATAGCCAGTATGTGCCGTGGAGCTGCACAACAGTGTGCTTTGTCTGCACAAATCTTTAGAGAAAGGTGTTGCTAACATGCAGCTTACAACCAAACAAAAAATTAGTCAAATATCTGGCTAAGGGATGGATCTAAAAACCAAAATTTTCTAAAATGAACGCCATTTAAAACAAAAAGAAATAGGCATGATGCTAAAATGTACTCCGAGTGTTACAATAATTGTTTAAATTTATTATTTTTTATAAATGTATTTATTTATTATTTTTCTTCTTCTGATAGTAAAGGGTAGAACGGTCAGAGCAATGAGTTTGCACGATGAGAATGGAGCTACGGTTTTATTATCGCATTTGGAGAAATTATTTTTGAGCGAGAGCAAATACAGGAGGCGAATATGGCTTCTGTAGAGTGCACTAATAATGGACATTTAGATGAGATATTGCTGCGGATTTGGCAACTAGATCAAGTTGCTGAGCTAAAACATTTGAGATCAGAAGAAGATGAACAAATATCCAAAGACAATTTTTTTAAAAGATTAGGGCTTTTTATAGTAGCGATTTCTTTAAAAAAGAATAATTGAATATTTAAATGGTTAAATGTTTTAAGAAAAGCGATAAGAGAAAGATTGTGCATTGAAGCAAAATACTTATATTGCTTTTATGAAAATATGGCGAGCTTTAGCATTTGAGAAAAGACACTGGTAGAGCAGAGCAAGGTAATTTTTAATTGCGTCATGAAATAAAATTTAGAGTTGTCTTTGTTGTAAACGGTTCGACTGAAACAGGCGTTCCTTTGAATCAAAGCAATTGTTTGATAAGATGTAGAAAAACCTTTTTCATTTAATTATGCGTTTTAGAAGGTATACAATTGCGATTTATGCTGATATTAAGATAATGTTAAGGTCGACACTTTGCATAAATATTGGTTGACAGTTATGACATATGGTATGACATCATCTACACAGAGCGCAGTAGGAGCTTTGATTCAATATGCAAGAGTGGCCGAAGAGGAATTATTTTTGGCTACTGATATAATACAGCAAGATTTTTAAATGCATGATTGTGCAATGGGTGCATATACAGAGAAATTGGCGCTTACTTTAGTAAGGGATATGGTCACTGCTTTTTTGAAGAGCGGTGATTTTGAGCTTTTTATATGGAAAATTAGTAGGGATTAAGCAAAAATGTTCATTATGCGATAGAATAGCGCTGGAGAAAGAATTTGCTATTTTGAAAATTTCATAATTAGCAGGTGGATTGCGGGCACAAAGGTTCAGATACATGGTTTTCCGATGCATCATATATGGTGCAGTGATTTATGTGACAATGGAGCAAAGCATATGAGTTTCAGTGAAACTTTAAGCATCAAAAGCGAGTGCAACACTGTAGGAAATGGAAACAGTGTCAAGATTAGAGTGTTTGGCGCAAGATTGTTGGTTCAACTTCTGACTAAAGTGCTGGAGGAAATAGGCTGGACAGGTTGTGAATACTTCCTGCTGTGCGATTCACAAGTGGTTCCTTATCATAAATTATGAGCCACAGTGAGATTGGCCAAATGTTAACGCCAAATATTCATAGCTCGGATAATTTATTGAGCCGAGATTTGTCTTCAAAAGAGATAGTCGATCATGAAAAGTATTTGTATGCTTCAAAAGAATGGAGATAATTTTAGAAATTTTAGAAAGTCAGAAAATATGTAGGCTAAATTGAATGTGCTCAGCATTATATCAAAATATGATCATATACATGCAAGTAGATTCCGGTAATCGGCTGGGCTGTCAGATTGGAGAATGCGGACAGCTTGGAGAATGTTATAGATATTTTAGCATTTGTGCTAAAATTTGTCGATGGAGCCAGGCATAAAGCTAATGAGTGACAGTCGTAGCGCAATGGGAAACAGGTGCTTGCCCTTCGAGAGAAAGAATAATTGAAGTTCTTCTGAAATAAGAAAAAGAGAAAGACTTTGCGAAATGAATACTTGTGCTAAAGAAAAGAAAACATGTGCTGAATGGGAGCTCAATTGAATTCTTGAATTCCATTTTCAATAATAAGAGTGGGCAGCAGAATAGCGGGGCTGATGTGCCTAATGAGATAAGGCATTCGAGGAGAGTTAAAAATGGTTCGCATATTTTTGATTATTGGCAATCTTCATAGAGCGACAATGCATGGTGCTGTGCAAGTGCTAATGCAATTTGCGAGACAGAAGTTTTGGAGAACGCGATTATGGAGCAAAATGTAATTTGTGCGCGATAATTGCAAAATGTGAGAAAAATTAATGTCTGCGTTGCAAGGATATAATAAAGTAAGAATTGGTAAACCTTTCTTACATACAGGTTTAAGTAGGTGGTATTTAATAAAAAATGTTAGGTAGCTAATGTTGCTTGTTTAAAGACACGAGCAGTGTACATTGATACTATGACAGATTTAACTTCTTTATCTTTTATTGCTTGCTATGAGCGTTTTATTTGCAGACGAAGGCATTGTGAGCGAATTTGCAGCGATAATGGTACATCTTTTGTTGGTGCGAATAAAGAGCGGAAAATGGTATGTGAGAAGTGTCAAGGGCGAGAAGTGTGTTATCACTTAAGCATCAGGAGCGAATTATTTCCCCCAGCACAATGGTCTCTGGGAAGGATCTGTGAACTTATCTATATCAGTTGTGATGTAAACGCCAAAAAATCGATTGAAGAGACCCGTGCAGAAAATCTGTGTTTCGTCTGTCGAAACTGCAGATGAGCCAATTAAACGAATTTATTGAGATGGGCAACATTATTAAAAACCTGCCGGTTTTTGCGGGCACTGTATCGTATACACCCTGTATACGAGTTTTTTCTCAGAGAATCAGCAAAATGTATTTTATTATTTGTATAATGTATCAGTATTATTTGAGCTATTGTGAAGTAAAGATGTGATTTTATTGTGTGCTTATTATGGCTGTGAATAAATGTAGTTTTTTGGACAGAGTTCCTTTTTCCACAATAATTGTTGTGTTTTTATTCCGCTGGCTATCGAAGGTTTAAACACTGCAAATTACAGAAGCTGCCCTATTTATAAAGAGCTTAGAGCAAAAATTTCTGAGAAAAGACAAGTGAATCGTAATTTAAATCATAATTTAATTACTACACATAAATTTGTCCAACAACAAGGCAATGCAAATCCACACAAAAGACACATCTGACCGATAAGTATAACTTCTATTTACCTGGATATAATTTCCATAAAACCAATTATCCTGATGGCAAAGCACATGGGGGCATAGGACTTTTAATTCGTAATCGCTTCAAACATTTCTGTTTAGAATCCTTTTCAAAAGCTATCTTCAGGCTACCTCTATTTGCCTACAAAACCATTCTAAGAGTTTGACCGTTTCGGCGGTTTATTGCCCACCTCGATTCGCAATTAGTGAGAAACAATTCAAAGAATTTTTTGACACTTTGGGAACCAGATTTTTAGCTACTGCAGACAACAACTCCAAGCTTACATATTGGGGTTCTCGCCTTGTAAATCCAAAAGGGAAACAATTATATAATATGCTTATAAAAAATCACACTTTCGATTTTGCTTCGTCTGGTCAACTACATATTGGCCAGCCGAACGGAGCAAAATACCAGACCTCATTGACTTTGCTATTACAAGAGGCATCGAGAGAATCCTAATTACAAACGAAACAAAATTAGCGCTCTCTTCTGACCATTCTCCAATCTTGTTTTGCCTTTTAGAAAAACCAATGAATATTGACACCTTTAAGAAACTAACCTCATATAAGACCAACTGGCTTAGGTACAGGAAATATATAAGTTCTCACATCCACACAAGCTACTCGATCGAATGTGAGGAATATCGCCGGTGCTTACGAAGAAAATCTTCCAACCGAAAGTTGCGGCGAAGAAAATCTTTTTTTTGAAATTGCGGCGAAAAAAATCTTTTTTGTAATATGCGGACAAGAAAATCACTTTTTATAAGATGCGGCGAAGAAAATCACTTTTTACAAAATGCGGCGAAGAAAATCACTTTTTGAAAAAATAATTTTTTCAGAGAAATTTTTCCTATTCCTTTTTTCGAAAAAATTTGCATTAAAGAGTGATTTTTTACGCTGCATTTTTAAAAAAGAGATTTTCTTCTCCGCATTTTGTAAAAAGTGATTTTCTTGTCCGCATTCGCACAAAAAAGATATTTTTCGCCGCAGTTTGAAAAAAAGGATTTTCTTGTCCGCATTTAAAGAAGAGATAGTCTTCGTAAGCACCGGCGATATATAGATGATGCTGTTGCTATTTTTAATTCAATCCTAAGTTCAGCAGGGGAACACTCAACGCCTTATGAGGTTGAGAAAAATACAAAAACCCTCTAAACCCTCTTCTAAAGCAAACTTAAAAATGTCTACTTCTAAACTGAGGTCTTCGCCAAAAAATAAAGAAGATATCACGGTGCTCTTGAACAATCGATAGGCGTGATGAAAATGTAGAGAAAATCTGTGAATGGGGGTTTATTTGTACTAGTTTAGTGGTCTAAAAAATGCAAACTCCGAAATCGTAGCTGATCATCTCCGCGAAATATCGCAAAAATACGTATCTATAATATTTATATAAAATTGATTATATGAAAACCCTATGTAACACTGTTTTGCAAAATTGTGTACTTATTTTTTAGATTTTTATAAGATAAACCTTTTTTTTTAGTTGTTGAAAAAAAAAAATTCAATGCTTGCATAAAAATTATCGTTTGCATTTGAGTCGCTATCGCTTATGCTGCTTCATGAGTTATGTGTTATCTTTTCCGTCTCTTTCATTTATTGTTTTTTTTTTATTCTTGCAGAAAGAATATAGAATTCGATGTTGTGTTGATGAGAGCAAAATGAGTGATTTTGTCAATGATGCCAACTCAATATTTTCAATATTTTTCAATTCTTTTTGACTTTTTTCGATATTTTGGATGTTTTTCGAAACACTTGGACTTTGACCTATTTTTCAATGTACATATTTCACTATTGGATGCTTTTCGATATATGTTTTTAGACTTTTACTGATTTCTTCAATGTTTTCCAATACTTTTGGACTTTTACCGACATAAAGGATGTTTTTCGATTTTTTTTTTTTTGACTTTTACCAGTATTTTGGATGTTTTTCTATTAGCTTAGACTTTATCGATATGTTTCAATATTTTCCGAAACTTTTGGACCCTTTTCGATACATTGAATGTTTTTCGGTGCATGTATTAAGATTTTTAACGATTTCTTCAATGTTTTCCAATAGGATGGAGGTTGTTTTTCGACATTTTTGGACCAATACTTTGTACGTTTTTCGATACACTTTTTATTTCACTATTTTTTTAAACTTTTTTCAATATATGTGAAGTGTGTTGAAAACTTCTTATATTTTTATTGTATTTTATTTTATTTTATAATTGAGTTTTAATTTACATTTTATTTGAAGAGGAAAAACAACATTATCATTGAAACTATTTTTTATATCTAATGAAAAAATATTGACTAAAGAAAAATTTAAATTTTTTTAAAAATAAGAAAACTCAGATTCAAATTAAAATTTTCAAAAATTTAACTGAAAGGTTTTTATGTTGACGTGTATTTGTGGGACACCACATTATTCCCCCCCCCCATAGTGTTTAATTGTGTTTGCTAATAAATTAAAATTAACTGTTTTTGTCTTCTTGTGATCTGAAGTTGGGGAGAAAGTTGATGTAATATTAGCGTTGTTGAAATATGGTTTTAATCTGTCTATGCTAACTGTTGTTTTGATGTTGTTGCGTATAATAATAAAAAATTTTGGTGTACGGTGAATTACCTTAAATGGTCCATCATATGGATTTTTTAATGCTTTTCTGATAGTATCATTACGTACGAATACTGAATCACATGTTGTTAATGCTTGAGGTATATATTGTTGGAAGGTAGTATTGTGATTGGAAATAATAGATTGAGCATTATTATTGTTTTCTTTGAGTTTGACTAAAACTTCTGATTCATTAAAAGATTGATTTTTTCTAACGATCAACTGTTGTGGTAACCGAAGCGGTTGGCCAAAAACCATTTCTGCAGGAGAAGCTTTGATATCTTCCTTAATAGAAGATCTTATTCCTAAAAGAACTAGCGGTAACTCCGAAAACCATGATTTCTGAGAACCAGTTGCCATTAATGAAGCTTTAATTTGCCTGTGTAATCTTTCTATCATTCCGTTAGCTTGTGGATGATATACTGATGTCATAATGTGTCGGCTTCCAATATTCTTAATGAATTGCTTAAAGGTATGAGAAGTAAATTGAGGTCCACGATCAGAAGTAATTTCAAGTGGACAACCAAAACGAGGAATATATTCTCGGAAAAGCGTGTTAACAATTGTCGATGTTTCAGAATTCTTAAGAGGGTATATTTCAGGCCAACGAGTATTTCTATCTATAATAGTTAATAGGTATCTGTGATCATTTGAAGGAGGAAATGGACCAACCAAGTCTACGTGTATATGTTCGAAACGTCCTTTTGGTATGTCAATCCTTTGTGGAGTCGATTTAGTATGTCTTTGTACTTTTGCTTTTTGGCAATTAAGACATGCTTGAGACCAATTGTTTATGTGTGTATTCATGTTAGGCCAGAAATAGTGTTGTGTGATCAATTTTCTTGAAGCTCGGGTTCCTGGGTGTGAAATATTGTGAAGTTGTTCAAAAACCTTGTAACGTAAAGTTGTAGCAATGTAGGGACGTGTATTGTTTGTCGAGTGTTCACACCAAATCTTAATATTGAGGAATGGCATATCTGTGTGTTCTAATTTGTAAATGTTTTTGTTAACAATGTCTTTTAGTTCTGTGTCTTTTGTTTGTTCTGTATATAAAGATTTAAAATCAATGTCTGGTGACTTAAATCCATCTAATTTAATTCTTGAAAGTGTGTCTGCTATTATATTGTCTTTTCCATTGACATGAATTATTTTGTTGGTGAATTGTGAAATGTATTCGAGATGTCGTGTTTGTCTTGGACTTCGTTCAGTTTTCGAATGTAATGCTGTAGTTAACGGTTTATGCTCCGTGTATATTGTGAAATCGTTTCCTTCTAGAAAGTGTCTAAAGTGTTTGATTGTTAAGTAAATTGCTAGAAGTTCTCTGTCAAATGTGCTGTATTTGAGTTCTGTGGGTGATAATTTTTTTGAGAAAAAGGCTATTGGTTCTAGTTTATTGTTTAGTTTCTGTTGTAATACACCACCAATTGCAGTGTTTGATGCATCCACAGCAATTGATAATTTCGCATTACTATGAATATGATTAAATAGTGTTTGCTTTGCGAAACTATCTTTGATTGTTGTGAATGCTTGTGAAGTGTGATCTGACCATTTGAGTTTTTTTCTTTTGTTTTTGAAGCGTCTGTAACCATAGTGTAAATACGACCAAGCATGTGTGCGAGTTTTGGGATGCACCTGTGATAGTAATTTGTCATTCCTATAAATTTTTGCATTTGTTTAACTGTGTTGGGTTGTGGATATTTCTGAATACAGTTTATTCTTTCTGTAGTTGGCTTGATGCCGTCACTAGAGATATTGTAACTTAAGAAATTTATGTTGTTTACACCGAAGACGCATTTGTTTGGTTTGATATTTAAACCGTAATCTGTAAGTCTCTGGAAAACTTGTGTAAGATGTTTGATGTGTTGTTTTTCTGATTCACTAGCAATAAGAATGTCATCAAGGTAAACGAAAATTAAGTCTAATCCTTGTAGTACTTCATGAATAAATCTTTGGAATGTTTGAGCTGAGTTTCTTAATCCGAAGGGCATTCGGAGAAACTCGAACATTCCAAAAGGTGTAATGCCATTGGAATTTGGTGGTAAGCTCTCACCAAGTCTAATTTGGAATAAACGTTAGTGTTGTGTAAATTCATTGAGAAATCGTGTATGTGTGGAAGTGGATATCGGTCTGGAACTGTTATGGCGTTTAGTCGACTGTAATCTCCACAAGGACGCCAGTCGTTGTGTGCCAGTTGAAGTGTGTTGAAAACTTCTTATATTTTTATTGTATTTTATTTTATTTTATTTTATAATTGAGTTTTAATTTACATTTTATTTGAAGAGGAAAAACAACATTATCATTGAAACTATTTTTTATATCTAATGAAAAAATATTGACAAAAGAAAAAATTTAAATTTTTTTAAAAATAAGAAAACTCAGCACGGTGCTCTTGAACAGTCGATAGGTTTTTTGGCTATGTGGAGAAAATCTGTGAATGGGGTTTCATTTGTATTAGTTTAGTGGTCTAAAAAATGCAAACCCCGAAATCGTAGCTGATCATCCCCGCGAAATATAGCAAAAATACATATCCCGTATAAAATAAAAAAAATTCAAAAAAAAAAACGCAACAAACAAGTATAAAAATAGTTATTTTTAAGTCTCCGACCAACTTTCGTTACGTACAGTTGTTAGTCAAAGACCGTTCTTTATTTACAGTTGATTGAATAGTGCTAAGTGCAGTGTTTTTTTCTTTTTCTTTATAATATTCCGTTTTGTTTATTTGATTTGTAAGCGATACAAAAACAATAATTTAAATTAGTTTTTCGTGGTGTATAATGCCACCTCGTCCCCCGCTTCGGAGGAGGAATCGGTTTAGGGAGCTTGAGGAAGTCTCCCTAAACTCTCCCAAACAAAAACGCAAAAAACTTGTAAATATTACTGATGAAGTCTTTCCATCTCTCCCTGAAAAAAGTGATACACAAAAAAATCCAAAATTTATTGTGATAAAATCTGCTGATGAAAATAATCCTCTTCACAGCTTCAGTGTCTTCGCAAAAAAAAAAGCATTAGATTCCATCAGTACAGAAATTGAAACAATAAGTTTGTTGCGCGATGGCAGCATACTTGTCTTAACAAAAAATCAAAAAGTTGCTGATAAGTTTATACGCACAAAAAATTTCGGTGGGCTATGTTCCGTCTCAATCACTTTACATGAAACCTTAAATTCTTGTAAGGGTACCATTTTTGATCGTAATTTGATCCCTACTCCTGAAGATGAAATTCTTGAAGATTTAAAAAGTCAAGGCGTCTCTGGCGTTTACAAATTTACAAAAATGATGGGAGAAAAACGTGTTCCCACGGGCTTAATACTTCTCACTTTTGATATGTATCATCCACCTAAAGAAATCGACATAGCTTGGTATAAACTTTTCGTTCAAGAATACTTTCCCAATCCAATGCGCTGTAGGTCTTGCCAAATCCTTGGTCACACTTCGAAGCGCTGTAATAAGAACCCTGCTTGTGTTACATGCAATCAACCCCCTCATAACCCTAACCCCTGTACACGCGAAATGTGTGCAAATTGTCTCGAGCCGCATGCCGCGTCTTCTCCTTTATGTCCCAAATTCATACAACAAAAATAAATTCTAAAAATAAAAACGAAAAACAAATGCAGCATGGCTGATGCTAGACGTCTGTACAAGCAATACAATCCCCTGCAAATCAACGAAAAAAATTCTTTTTCCTCAGTAACAAAACAAAATACCGAAAATAACACAAATAAAAACACCAACGAAAAATCTGTTTCAGAAACTGTAAAAACCTCTCAAATATCAAACTTAATAACATCACTCTCATCAAACAACACTGCAACTGTTGACTCAATTACTGAATCAACTGTTGATGCAATTAACCCTTTCTTACCATCACAAGTCTTAATCGCCTCAAAACAAACAAATCCAACAACAATTCAAGAACCAACATCTACATCTTCTTCAATACCTTTGTCTCTTTCAGCAGCAACCTCCTATTTACAATCAAATTCTCTTCCTGATACCTTAAGCAACATCCCAACTTTTGGAGCTATAAGCGCTTCCCCACCATCTCAAAACATATTCTCCTCAAAACAAACAAATCCAACATCAATTGAACTACCATTCGAAAATTTGAATACAACTACATCTCTTTCTTCTACATCTTCTTTACTATGTTCCACTCTTTTATCAGCAACCTCCTTCCCAAAATCAAATTCTCTTTCAGATACCTTTTCTCAAGACAAAGACACTCCTACGCAGTTATCTGATATCTCAGATTAATATGTATGATAGCTCTCTTTTTACAATAGAAGTCTCTCTATTGTAATTAAGAACACATTTTGTTGCTCTCTTTTTCTTTGTTTTATAGTTTTCGCGATGCTCAATATTCTTCAATGGAATATCCGCGGTTATCATAAAAATTTTATAGATTTACAAATGCTCACTAGGGAGCAAAACCCGTCTGTCAAATGTCTTCAAGAAACCCATTGTAAATTCGACGAAAATCCATTTGTGCCAAAAACATATATTGGTTATTTCCACAATTTTCCTTATAATCAAACTGCAAAGCAGGGTACTGCTTTACTTATAAATAAATCTTTACCTCATACGAAATTAAATATATCTTCTAACATATCTCTCGTGGCTGTTGAATTGCATTTAAAAATAAAATTTACTATCATATCCATCTATATCCCTCCCACGCAACCTTTTTCTACGGAAGACTTGTTAAGTATTTTAAGCAGCATAAATTCTCCAATTCTGATGTTAGGGGACCTCAATGGGTGGAGTCCTCTCTGGGAATCAACTTCCACTAACCAAAGAGGCCAAATTCTTGAAGATTTTATTTTAGCTTCCAACCTTTGTGTTCTTAATGATGGTTCTCCCACACTTTTCAGCTCACACAGGTCTTTTACGCATGTAGATTTGGGCTTGTGCTCCCCACGTTTAACTCCTCATTGCTCATGGCGTACAATCAATGATCTTCACAACAGTGATCATTTTCCATCTATTACAGCTATGACGCTCTATTCAGTAAATGAACCACATAAATCTGCCCAATATAATACTAAACGTTCTGATTGGCCATTGTTTCAAAACAAAATTCTTGAAATTTCTGACAACTACCCAATATCTTCTTGCGTTAATAAGGAAGCCGCGGTGATCCACAAAATCTTTCGCTTTGCTGCCAATGTTTCCATACCCCAAACCACTTATAAAAAATTTTCCAAAACTGTTCCTTGGTGGTCACCAGAGATGAAGAAACTTAGGGATGAGAAGCAGAAAGCATGGCGATTTTATCAGAGAAATGTTACGACTGAAAACTTAATCGATTATAAGCGAAAAAATGCCCTATTTAACAAAGGCAGAAAAGAAGCAAAAGCGTTAAGCTTTAAGGAATTTACGAAGTCTGTCAAACCCAAAGCAACACCCGCTGATAATTGGAGAATTATTCGTACTTTGACTGGCACATCTCCTTGCTCCGCTATTAAGGCTATTAATACCAGCAATAGCTGCATTACTGATCCTTTTAAAATTTCAGAAGAGTTCGCCAAAACTTGGTCATCCAACTCCCATGACATTCATTTCTCTACAGATTTTCAAAATAGTAAACAAGTCATCCTTAGTCAACCTTCAACTTCTAACTGCTCCAAGCGCTCTAAAGCTATTGAAATGCCATTAACTTTTAATGAACTAGAACTCAGCCTTAAAACATCTTCTGGTAAAACCCCTGGTTTCAAAACTCTCCAGTTTCCTTCAAACAACGTATTATTAAACTGTTTAACAATATTTTCGATACTGGTGTTTTACCTCAAAGTTACAAGACAGCAATTATAGTCCCAATTAAGAAACCTAATAAACCTATTAACATCATTGACTCCTATAGACCCATTTCTTTGCTCCCTTGCGTCGGAAAACTCTTAGAAAAAATTATATCCAAACGTATGATGTGGCTAATAAAAACTCATAAGTTAATATCTCCTAATCAAGTTGCTTTTCAGCCAGGTTCTGGCACAATCGACGCTTTACTTTATCTTGACCACCTTATTTGTAGGAACCTTTCAGCTAGAAATCATATTTCAATCTTATCGATTGACTTCGTGAAGGCCTTCGATAATATTGGTATTCACCTAGTTTTGAAAAAACTCTCTGAGTGGCGTATTGGCCCTAAAATATATGCTTACATCAAATCTTTTCTAACCAATAGGCATTTTAGATGCAAAACTAACAATATGTTATCAAATACATATAAACTTTTTAATGGCATTCCTCAAGGCTCACCTTTATCGGTAACATTATTCATAATTGCCTTCGATGACCTCAGCCGCATAATTATCAACAACAAAAGATTAGAGCATTGCATATACGCTGATGATCTATACATTATAGCAAAACAACAAGATATAAACGAAATTGAGAGGAGTTTCTCCGACGCTCTAAGTGCTATTGATTCCTGGTCTAAATCCTCCGGTGCAGCCATATCCTTAGCAAAGACTAAACACCTACATATTTGTAAAAAAATAAATTGTAATAACATAGATATCTTCGTTAATTCTACAAAAATTGAAAATGTTAATTTTTTAAAAATTCTTGGTATTTATTTTGATTGTAAATATACATTTAAGCACCATTGTAATTATTTAAAAAAAAACTTATCTTCACGACTTAACGTAGTAAAATATCTTTCCTCAGCTAAGAGTCAAATCCACACTAATTTCCTTCTAAATTTTACTAAACAAACGATTTTGTCAAAGATTGACTATGGATTAGCAATCTATGGTAACTGCGCTAACACTCATCTAAAAACCGTTCAAGCGCCTTATCATGCTGCAATACGATCGAGTCTTAGAGCTTTCCGAACATCTCCAACCAAAAATTTGCTTGCTGAAAGTGGTTTAGAATCTATTCAAACCAGAATCAAAATTATCAGGTGACGAATTCTCCATAAACTAGCTGCCCCGAATAATTGCCTTTTGCACAAGCTTATTGCTTCTTCCAAAATAAGGAAAACAAAAATGAAAAAACCATCCGCGATTTTCTTTCTCATTTCAACAGCTAGAGCATACGATATTTACTTAAAGGGAGCACAAAAAAATCGTGAAATCATTCCGCCATGGAAGTTGAGCTCCAAGTCATTTATCATTAATCTGACTAGTCTTCAAAAACAGAAAACAGCACCATATTCCTATGTTCAAATGTTTTTGGAATGCGCTCAGTCTTTGAGGACTGATAATTGGAATTTTCTTTATACGGATGGATCCAAAACCCAGAACTACGTTTCATTTGCAGTAGTGGACGACAAAGGAAGTACAATTTCTCACGGCTTAATGGTGAAATCGGCTTCGATCTTTGATGCTGAGGCAAAAGCCATCACTTCTGCACTAGAGTTTTGTAAAACAACTAAACTTAAACACATTATCTGCACGGACAGTAAATCCGTTTTTGAAGCTGCCAAAAGCATTGCTAACCAGCACGAAGTAATTGTAGAAATTAAACAGCACCTTATCGCAATGAGCTCCAAAGTTAAGATCATGTGGATCCCAGGGCATGTAGGTATCAAAGGCAACGAAAATGCAGACCATGCCGCCAAGAGTGTACTACAACATCCTGTTTATACTTTTACGCCCCAAACAAGAAACTTCATTACCAGATGTGCCCTAGTAAAACTGCGAGAAGAAAATGCCTTGGAGTGGATCAATTACAACCACAACTACAAAAATGTCAACACCAACAACACACCTTTGCGATTACCGGACACCACCAACACAAAACAAAACCCAGCAAACATTTTCAATCGCGGAAGAATCGTATTCGATTTGCCTAGACGATTAAATCAATCGTCCGCGACAGTCGCATTCTACTCTTCCGCGAATGTTCAGGCGTGAGAAATTGTCCGGCCGAATACGATTGTTTTAGAAGAATCCTCTAACCACTCCCCGAAATGAATCCGCAAACGATCCCCAGGAAGAGTCATCTGGCGACTCCCCAAGATGAATCTGCAAATGATCCCCAGGAAGGGTCAACAGACGACTCCGCAACATGTTTTTTAAAGCGAAAAAAAACTTGAAAATACTTAAAAAAAAAATTTAAAAAAAAAAAAATATAAGAGGCGACATAAAAATAATTTCATAAGAAATTGCTAATTTTTGTACAATTATCTGTTAAAATTTATGTGCCGTTAAAAATATACCGTGTAGTTTGACATTTTGCTTTGTTAAAAATACCGGGCCTCAGAAATATTGCCTTTTAGAAAAAAAAATTATTAATTTTTTCGAAATTTCTCAGGAGATGACGTCATGTCGTAGTCGGCCATCTTGTATCGTGTAAAACTCAGGTGAAAAAAGTAAGCTAGTCATTTCTGGCTTTCGCAAATGAAACATATATCAGTTTTTCGAGCTTTTTTCGAGCTGCTGGAAAAAAATTTCGAGCTGTTTCAAAACGCCAAGGAAAAGCGGAAAATTCGGAAAAACGATTTGACTAGCTTAAAAGACACATTTAAGCACGACAACACTGAAAATAACAATTGCAGTAAAAAAAAAAACTACGCAGGAATTTCGAGCTTTTTTCGAGCTGCTGCCAACAGCCATCCGAATTTTCCTAAGCCCAATAGTTTTCCGAAAAATCGGAAAAATTTGATTTTCCCTCAAAAGTAAGCTAGTCATTTCTGGCTTTCGCAAATAAAACCTATACCAGTTTTTCGAGCTTTTTTCGAGCTGCTAGAAAAAAATTTCGAGCTGTTTCAAAACACCCAGGAAAAGCGGAAAAATCGGAAAAATTTGATTTTTCCTCAAAAGTAAGCTAGTCATTTCTGGCTTTCGTAAATGAAACCTATACCATTTTTTCGAGCTGCTAGAAAAAAATTTCGAGCTGTTTCAAAACACCCAGGAAAAGCGGAAAAATTTGATTTTTCCTCAAAAGTAAGCTAGTCATTTCTGGCTTTCGTAAATGAAACCTATACCAGTTTTTCGAGCTTTTTTCGAGCTGCTGGAAAAAAATTTCGAGCTGTTTCAAAACGCCAAGGAAAAGCGGAAAATTCGGAAAAACGATTTGACTAGCTTAAAAGACACATTTAAGCACGACAACACTGAAAATAACAGTTGCAGTAAAAAAAAAACTACGCAGGAATTTCGAGCTTTTTTCGAGCTGCTGTCAACAGCCATCCGAATTTTCCTTAGCCCAATAGTTTTCCGAAAAATCGGAAAAATTTTATTTTCCCTCAGAAGAAAGCTAGTCATTTCTGGCTTTCGCAAATGAAACCTATACCAGTTTTTCGAGCTTTTTTCGAGCTGCTAGAAAAAAATTTCGAGCTGTTTCAAAGCGCCCAGGAAAAGCGGAAAATCGGAAAAATTTGATTTTCCCTCAGAAGTAAGTTAGTCATTTCTGGTTTTCGTAAATGAAACCTATACCAGTTTTTCGAGCTTTTTTCGAGCTGCTGGAAAAAAATTTCGAGCTGTTTCAAAACGCCAAGGAAAAGCGGAAAATTCGGAAAAACGATTTGACTAGCTTAAAAGACACATTTAAGCACGACAACACTGAAAATAACAGTTGCAGTAAAAAAAAAACTACGCAGGAATTTCGAGCTTTTTTCGAGCTGCTGTCAACAGCCATCCGAATTTTCCTAAGCCCAATAGTTTTCCGAAAAATCGGAAAAATTTTATTTTCCCTCAGAAGAAAGCTAGTCATTTCTGGCTTTCGCAAATGAAACCTATACCAGTTTTTCGAGCTTTTTCGAGCTGCTAGAAAAAAATTTCGAGCTGTTTCAAAGCGCCCAGGAAAAGCGGAAAAATCGGAAAAATTTGATTTTCCCTCAGAAGTAAGTTAGTCATTTCTGGCTTTCGTAAATGAAACCTATACCAGTTTTTCGAGCTTTTTTCGAGCTGCTGGAAAAAAATTTCGAGCTGTTTCAAAACGCCAAGGAAAAGCGGAAAATTCGGAAAAACGATTTGACTAGCTTAAAAGACACATTTAAGCACGACAACACTGAAAATAACAGTTGCAGTAAAAAAAAAACTACGCAGGAATTTCGAGCTTTTTTCGAGCTGCTGTCAACAGCCATCCGAATTTTCCTAAGCCCAATAGTTTTCCCGAAAAATCAGAAAAATTTGATTTTTCCTCAAAAGTAAGCTAGTCATTTCTGTCTTTCGTAAATGAAACCCATACCAGTTTTTCGAGCTTTTTTCGAGCTGCTAGAAAAAAATTTCGAGCTGTTTCAAAGCGCCCAGGAAAAGCGGAAAAATCGGAAAAATTTGATTTTCCCTCAGAAGTAAGTTAGTCATTTCTGGCTTTCGTAAATGAAACCTATACCAGTTTTTCGAGCTTTTTTCGAGCTGCTCGAAAAAAATTTCGAGCTGTTTCAAAACGCTAAGGAAAAGCGGAAAACTCGGAAAAACGACTTGACTAGTTTAAAAGACATATTTAAGCACGACAACACTTAAAATAACTGTTGCAAACAAAAAAAAAACTACGCAGGAATTTCGAGCTTTTTTCGAGCTGCTGTCGACAACTATCCGAATTTTCCTAAGCCCAATAGTTTTCCCGAAAAATCAGAAAAATTTGATTTTTCCTCAAAAGTAAGCTAGTCATTTCTGTCTTTCGTAAATGAAACCCATACCAGTTTTTCGAGCTTTTTTCGAGCTGCTAGAAAAAAATTTCGAGCTGTTTCAAAGCGCCCAGGAAAAGCGGAAAAATCGGAAAAATTTGATTTTCCCTCAGAAGTAAGTTAGTCATTTCTGGCTTTCGTAAATGAAACCTATACCAGTTTTTCGAGCTTTTTTCGAGCTGCTCGAAAAAAATTTCGAGCTGTTTCAAAACGCTAAGGAAAAGCGGAAAACTCGGAAAAACGACTTGACTAGTTTAAAAGACATATTTAAGCACGACAACACTTAAAATAACTGTTGCAAACAAAAAAAAAACTACGCAGGAATTTCGAGCTTTTTTCGAGCTAATGTCGACAACTATCCGAATTTTCCTAAGCCCAATAGTTTTCCTAAAAATCGGAAAAATTTGATTTCCCCTCAAAAATAAGTAGTCATTTCCGGCTTTCGGATGTGAAACCTAAACCACATTTTTGACCTTTTTTAAGCTATCAGATAGTTTTTTGGAGCTTTTTCGAAAAGTCCAAAAAAAAAAAAAAAGAATTACGCACGAATTTCAAGCTGGCAAAGTATCTCATGCAAAATATCGGATGAAATCTTCAATTATGATAAAAAAAGTTCAGCAGTTGGATCAGACTTTAATTTAAAAACTTATCTTTACAAATAAGAGCTGGCGATTATTTATATCATTTAACTCAAAATATTGAAAATTCAGGAGCAATAGTTGAAGAATGAGAAGTCAATAATGCCTCGCAACAAAGCATAAAAATACCGAAAACATGCCGAATTTTAAATGCAAATACAGTAGAGAAGAAGGGCTATGATAGTTCTGGACAACAAAAAAGACTTTTTATATGGAAATCCCCATAAAAAATGTTGTCGTAAAAATTGCACAAAAGCTTCATCGTTGAGATTGCATGTCCACCACACAAAGCTTGGATAACATTATGGTTCGTGCAATCGATAAATCATATTGCTTAGCATAGACATCATGTTAGGTGGCGAATATATCGATACCTTAGAGCGCTATAGTCCTATCTCCACTTTTTGCGATTTTGAGTTTTTTGCAGTTATGGCAACATTGTGGGCTTCTTTACCGTGTGAAAAACTGTGTGATGTCAAAATACCACTAAAACACCAAAATATTCGAAAATTAAAAAAAATCCTATCTCCAAACTGTAATTTTTTCAAGAGCGCTACTGTCCTATCTCCACTGAATATTCAAATAAGTCACATTTAAAAAAAAAATTCTTTGTTTTTTCGCGTTTTCTTAGCGTTTCATGACTTTTTGCGACATTTTAGTGAACAAATTTGGTTACACCCAAGGCTCCACTCTTGTTTGTCGGAACCAAAAATTCCAAAAAAAAAAAAAAAAAATAATTCGTTTTTTCGTGTTATCTACGCGTTTTATGACTTTTTACGACATTTTAGTGGAAAAAATTCATAAAATTTACTATATACGTCATTTTTTTCAATAGTAGTGGAATTCTTTATAGGGCCAAAAGTAATGTCATACTGTATATTGGCTGGGATTTCGTTAAAACTTAATAAAATTGGTTAAAAATAATAAATTATGTTAAAACATACTACAGGTAAAAATATTGCATACATCCTTATACCAAAATAGCAGCCAATCCGAAATAACCACAGTTTGAAATCTTCTTTTTGCATTTCCCAACAATTGGAAAAATGGAGATAGGACTATAGCGCTCTAAGGTATCGATATGAGTGTGATATATTATATTTTTTGTAGCATATTTTTGGGAGAATATTTTATGATTCATAAAATAAACATTTTTAGTTCTTGCGGCAAAAGCTTCAATTTGGGTTGATCTAATTTTGTATCCAAAAAAAGGCCAAATCTGGCTTTTAAATGGTATTGTTCAATATATTTTCTAGACATCGCACAGTTGATCCCATGATTTACCATGCAAAAATAAATCTGAGATTCAATTTAAATTTGAGATTCTTAAATCTGTGCTTTAATCACAACAAGGCTTCCGATTTTGTCAATTTTTGACCTAGTGACACGCCTGGAACAATAAATTGGCATAAACACAAAACAAATGGAAGATAAATATTAAGAAGAAAATTAAATATAAGTTTAATTTTACTGCTTCTGACATTTACTGACAGAAATAAATCTATTTTGGCCGGTTGAAACGGGTAGGATTTAACAATAGGACTTACTAATCTTAGCACAGCTAAGTCTTCTGCCGAAACAGGCTATTATTGTTACCAGTATCGCCGGTGGCCAAATTTTGGCGTTTTACTTAAAGATAAGATAAGACGGTTAAAAAGAAAGCCAAAACATTGAGTATCATTAGCAACCTTTTTTAGATGTAGCAGGCTCAGTGTATCTAAAATCCGAATAACATAAAAATTGGTGAGGTGCTTGTGCTGAAAAATATCGAAAAACTTATCATATATCAATAAGAGTCAAAAAGTATCGAAAACCATGTAAAATGTCGCTAAAAGTCTACAAGTATCGAAAAACATTTGAAATATCGAAATGAGCTCAAAACATCCAAAATATCGGTAAAAGTGCGAAAGTATCGAGAAACATCCAAAACAAAAAGTCCAAAAGTATCGAAAAACATAAAAAATATCGAAAAGAGCCCAAAAGTATCGAGAAACATCCAAAATATCGATAAAAGTTCAAAGGTATCGAAAAACATCTAAAATATCGGTGCAGAACGTCAACAGAGTGCAATGGAACAGGTTCTTTGCAAAGAAGAGAAAAACAACAACAACAAAATTTCTCTCACTCCACTGTCTCATTCACTCTCTTATCAACCTTATAACACTGTGCGTGCTGTTGTTGTAATTATATGGGAAACTTTGATCCTGTTCTTAAATGCCGCAAGGGAAACTTATGAGGATAATTTTTGGTTTTGTGCATTCTACACCACAGTACTTTTCATATAAAAAAAATATCGAAAATAGGTTAAATGGTTAGCCCGTAAAACGGAGGCAAAAAAACTGTTAACGTATTTATGTGTAGATAGTTCAACTATACAGAAGTCCTGAGCAGATGAAAATGGCTTGAACGTGGCATGGCTACTGCGACAAAAATGTAATTTGGTCTTAGGTAAACTTCTTTGAAGTTGAAAACCTAGAAAGTTCAAATTTATATTCATTTTTATATTGGGTTCCTACTTTTCGAGTTATAAGCCTTTAAAAGGGATATCCCTCAATGAGTACAAAGGCCATTTCCGGACCGAAAAATTTAAAAAAAATTAATAAAATATTATTTTTATCAAAAACAAATTTCGAGCCCTTGTGGACCAAGATTGGATGAAAAACTACAGAGGTGAAAAAAGTAAGCTAGTCAATTTTGGCTTTCGCAAATGAAACATATACCAGTTTTTCGAGCTTTTTTCGAGCTGCTGCAAAAAAATTTAAGCACGACAACACACTGAAAATAACAGTTGCAGTAAAAAAAAACTACGCAGGAGCTTTTTTCGAACTGCTGTCGACAGCCATCCGAATTATCCTAAGCCCAATAGTTTTCCTAAAAATCGGAAAAATTTGATTTTTCCTCAAAAGTAAGTAAAAATAATTACGGTCAAAAAAATTCACTTGGAATTATTTCGCAAAAAAATTCTAATAGGAATTGCATACTTGGAATTTACGTAAATTTAATACAATGAGCTCACGATAATATGAACTAATTAAAACCAAGCCCTTTGATTTTTGAGATACTGTTCATATTTGCTAAAGGCAGTATGCTCGCGATAATATGAACTACTCATTTGTTAATTTTTACCAGAGCTGTGCGATAAGGATTACGATTAGCAAACGATTACGATTGCAGTAATCCTTAAAAACAAAAAAAGACCATTAGGATTACAGTAATCGTTCATCGAACGAGCATAGATTTCGATTATAGTAATCGTAATTTTAGAAAAATCGAAATCATAATCCTGGGCGCAATCAATTACACATGTAATCCTTATTGCCCAGCTCTGATATTTAAAGGCGCAAGAATTAAAAGATAAAAATCGTTAATTTCGAAATTAATATCATTTTATTTAAAAACAAACTTAAGATCCCATATAAACAAGAAATAAACTCTTCCGTTTCAATTTTAAGAAAAATTATGTTCGTATTTTATGGTTTTTACAGGAAGTTCATATTTTAAAGTAGCCAATAGTAGGAAAATGTGCTCATATATGAGATGTTCAAATGTTGGGATGTTAATTATATCGCGTGTTCACTGTATTTCAAAAATAGCCGCGTTAAGTTTTAAAAATCGTTTGTAGCTTTCTATTTTATAAACTACAAATGGAAAAACCTTTTGCTACGACTACAAACGATTCTAAAACAAATTGCATAATTGGATTCACTTTAAATCAATATTTCAATTCAAAAACCAACAACAACATCTTTGGAGTTGTTGTAGTTCCGAGAAATTCTACGCTGACTGCGCTTGGCTCAGATATGCTAGCTTCGATTCAACCACAAATGATAAAAAAATGTTATGCTACGACTACAAATGATTCTAATAGGTTTTGCATACTTAGAATTTACGAAAAAATAATACAGTGGGCCCACGATAATATGAACTAATTAAAATCATTTTTGCGAAATTGTTCATAATAACGAAATACAGTGTGCTCGCGATAATATGAACTTCTATTTTGTTTATATATAAGAAAGGCGCCATGAATTAAAAGAAAAAAATAAAGTTTCAGTAATTTCGAAATAAATATTTTTTTATTTGAAAACTCAAAACAAACTTTACACTGATCCCATATAAACAAGAAGATAAAAAAATAAATTTTTATTCCATTTCAATTTTAAGAAAAATTATGTTCATATTTTATTGCAGGAAGTTTATATTTTGTAGGAAAAGTGCTCATATATTGGGATGTTCATATGTTGGGATGTTAATAATATCGCGAGTTCACTGTATTTCACAAAAAAAAACCGCTTTAAGTTTTAAAAATGGTTTGAAGCTTTCAATTTTATGAACTACAAACAAAAAAACGTTTTGCTTCGACTACAAACGGTTCTAAAACAAATTGCTTAGTTGGATTTAAAGTGAATTCAATATTTCAATTCAAACCCCAACAAAAACATATTTTGAAAGGCGTTGTAGTTCCGAGAAATTCTACGCCGACTACGCTTCGCCAAGTTTTTTTGAAACACGTTTGCTTTGTTTCAACTACATACAAACGAAAGCAAAATGTTTTTCTACGACTAAAAACGACTCTTAAGCGAACTGCATACTTGGATTTAGTTTTCCTTTACTTTTCGAAACAGCTTGAAATTACTATCTATCAGCTCGAAGAAAGCCCAAAATTCCTGAGTAGTTTTTTTTTCGACTGCTACCAATATTTTCAGTGTTATGTTGCTTAAATGTGTCTTTTAAGCTAGTCAAATCATTTTTTTGAGTTTTTCGCTTTTCCTCAGCGTTTTGAAACAAACAACTCGAAATTTTTTTCTAGCAGCTCGAAAAAATGGTATAGGTTTCATTTACGAAAGCCAGAAATGACTAGCTTACTTTTGAGGAAAAATCAAATTTTTCCGATTTTTCCGCTTTTCCTGGGTGTTTTGAAACAGCTCGAAATTTTTTTCTAGCAGCTCGAAAAAAGCTCGAAAAACTGGTATAGGTTTTATTTGCGAAAGCCAGAAATGACTAGCTTACTTTTGAGGGAAAATCAAATTTTTCCGATTTTTCGGAAAACTATTGGGCTTAGGAAAATTCGGATGGCTGTTGGCAGCAGCTCGGAAAAAGCTCGAAATTCCTGCGTAGTTTTTTTTTTACTGCAACAGTTATTTTCAGTGTTGTCGTGCTTAAATGTGTCTTTTAAGCTAGTCAAATGGTTTTTCCGAATTTTCCGCTTTTCCTTGGCGTTTTGAAACAGCTCGAAATTTTTTTCCAGCAGCTCGAAAAAAGCTCGAAAAACTGGTATAGGTTTCATTTACGAAATCCAGAAATGACTAGCTTACTTTTGAGGAAAAATCAAATTTTTCCGATTTTTCCGCTTTTCCTGGGTGTTTTGAAACAGCTCGAAATTTTTTTCTAGCAGCTCGAAAAAAGCTCGAAAAAATGGTATAGGTTTCATTTACGAAAGCCAGAAATGACTAGCTTACTTTTGAGGAAAAATCAAATTTTTCCGATTTTTCCGCTTTTCCTGGGTGTTTTGAAACAGCTCGAAATTTTTTTCTAGCAGCTCGAAAAAAGCTCGAAAAACTGGTATAGGTTTTATTTGCGAAAGCCAGAAATGACTAGCTTACTTTTGAGGGAAAATCAAATTTTTCCGATTTTTCGGAAAACTATTGGGCTTAGGAAAATTCGGATGGCTGTTGGCAGCAGCTCGAAAAAAGCTCGAAATTCCTGCGTAGTTTTTTTTTTACTGCAACTGTTATTTTCAGTGTTGTCGTGCTTAAATGTGTCTTTTAAGCTAGTCAAATGGTTTTTCCGAATTTTCCGCTTTTCCTTGGCGTTTTGAAACAGCTCGAAATTTTTTTCCAGCAGCTCGAAAAAAGCTCGAAAAACTGGTATATGTTTCATTTGCGAAAGCCAGAAATGACTAGCTTACTTTTTTCACCTGTAAAACTCGTCTGAAGGAGTTGTTGGTTATTCGTAAAGAAGTTCGATTTCAAACCATCATCCAGAAGAGACTTAGTAGAATCTTTTTTTATTCGTTTTGGGCTTTTTTTATGAATTTTTTTTTTTGCACCAATCGATGGGGAAAGGTCGAAAATATATTTTGGTCATAACCAGATTTGGTTCCGAGCTCTCTAAGTGACCGATTTGGGCCCATTTTTGTAAAAAAACTTTATTGCACCAATCGATGGGGAAAGGTCGAAAATAGATTTTGGACATGTCCAGGGGTGTCTCCGACCCCTCTAAGTGACCGATTTGGGCCCATTTTGGTGAAAAAATTTTATTGCACCAATCGATAGGGAAAGGTCGAAAATAGATTTTGGACATGTCCAGGGGTGTCTCCGACCCCTCTAAGTGACCGATTTGGGTCCATTTCGGTGAAAAATTTTTATTGCACCAATCGATAGGGAAAGGTCGAAAACAGATTTCGGATATGATCAGAGATGTCTTCGACCACTCTAAGTGACCATTTTGGACCCATTTTTGAAAATAAAATTATTCCGCAAAACTCGCCTGGAAGAGTTTTTTATTCATCGCGAAGATGTTTGATTCGCAATGATCTTCTAGAAGAGTGTAAGCAGGAATCTTCTGTTACTCGCGCTGAAGTTTTGTCGCGTAAACCTCGCCTGGAAGTGTTGTATATTCATCGCAAAGATGTTTGATTCGCAATGATCTTCCATAAGAGTGTAAGGAAGATTCTTCTGTTACTCGCGCTGAAGATTTGTCGCGCAAAACTCTCCCGGAAGAGTTGTATATTCATCGCAAAGATGCTTGATTCGCAATAATCTTCCAGAAGAGTGTAAGGAGGAATCTTCTTTTACTCGCGGAAAATTTTTATCGCGGAAAGCTCGCGTAGAAGAGCTTAAAATGCATCGCCAAAATATGGAAGATTGTCCGCGATTGAAAATGTTTGCTGGGAATATGTGCTTTACTAGAATACGGTTAGAGCACACAGCTGTAACTCATCTACATCTTCTGAAAAAAGAACCACAACCGATCTGCCATTTTTGCAACAACTCCCCTCTAACAATTCCTCATATTCTGACCAACTGCACTTCGTTATCCTCATTCTACTCCTGCTTTCAGAATTCCTCTCCCTATGCTTTCCTTAGTAACCCCTCCGACTCTAATGTAAATTTAATTTTTAGTTTTTTATCAAAGCTACGACTACAAGACAGAATATAATTTATAACTATTTGATTATAATTTAATTTAATTTAATTTAATTTTGTATCTAAAGCCGATAGCCCTGGCAGCTAGTGCTAAGAAATATTTATTGTAAATTTATTTTATGATAAATAAATAATAATAATAGTTATTTTTAATGTATTTTGCAATGCTAAATCCGAATCCGGCCTTAAAATTGCTGTATCTTATACGGTTTTTGAGATATCTAAGCCTAAACGAGGAAAAAAAGCCGACACTTTGTTTTATTGTTGTGTTTTGGAGCTATATAACAGGACGTATATCAGTAAATTCTGATGCAGGAATAGAAAACTTTAATCGATCTTCTAAACCTAATTCAAATAATGTCGATATCTTTATTTTTCCCTGAGATATCCTAACCTAAAAAGTTAAAAAAGTGCAAAAAACGTGTTTTGTCATTATTTCAGTCTACGATATTTCAGAGAAAAATTAAGCTATTGAATTAATTTAAATGCGGTTTTAAAGGAAACAATTGAAACTTTCAGATAATGTATCGAATTTTGCGTATGAATGTTCTATGTTCTAGTTATATAGCTTCAAAATATAGCAAAAACGGTATTTTTTCCTTGTTTAGGCTAAGATATCTCAAAAACGCTATGAGATATAGCAATTTTAAGGCCGGATTCAGATTCAGCATTGCAAAATACATTAAATATAACTATTTTTATACTTGTTTGTTGCGTTTTTTTTCCGATTTTTTTTTTTTTTTTTATATGGGATATGTATTTTTGCGATATTTCGCGGGGATGATCAGCTACGATTTTGGGGTTTGCATTTTCTAGACCACTAAACTAATACAAATGAAATCCCATTCACAGATTTTTTCCACATAGCCAAAAAACCTATCGACTGTTCAAGAGCACCGTGTGGTGTATGTTATTAATTTTGAGAATTTATTACATGCCATTTTTGACCCGGTAGTCCAAGGGTTAAGATTTTTTTCAAAATTGTTCTTTTAGTCTAGAGTCAACATAAAAACTACATTTGCAGTTGGTATCCATGATAATATGGACGTTATGAATTTTGGCCAAAAAAAGTGTGCCTTTTGACCTATAGTGTCTTGGTTCGAATCTCGGTATAGGTAGTTTGATTTTTTTTTTTTTCACTAAGAGATCGTCTTGCAAGCAAGCTCCTTCTAACTAGTGAAGTAGCTGGTGAGCGGTAGAACAAAGGGTAGCAATTGACACCGTCAATGACAAGCTAATGTAAAATTCGCCAGTTCGAGCTATGTAAAGTAGTAATATGTATACCCCTTTAGACCAGTGAATTCGCTAGTTCAGAACTAGTCGAAGGCGCTGCAGGGAATTTTCTTTTAGATATGTATGCATATAAGAAATTATTTTTCTTACATGCGTGTTTTATAAGAAAATATCTTTCTTATATCACTTCAATGTGCCCAGCCGAAAAATTTTTACACCTTCAAAAAAGACTTTTTCAAACTAAAATCAAACACATTTTAAAGAACATCATTTCCTCAAGTTTCCTCAAGTTTCATTACTTAAATTTTCCCACTAGTTTTCCCACAATTTTCCATCAAAATTTTCCGGCTGAAAAAAGTTGAAATATCTATAATTATGTTGTTTTTGAATAATTTTGAATAAAAGTTCTTGAGGAAATTGACTTTAAGCTTCTTTAAGTTTCCTCAAGTTTCTATATTTCACTCCTACTGCCAGTTTTTCCACAATTTTCCATCAAAGCTGAAAATGCTTCCCGGCTGAACACATGATTGTTATACTACTTATAACGTTACTATTATTCAAAATTTGCTGCAGCATCTACTCGTAAAAATAAATCCTGAATATCTCTAAGTTTCCTCAAGCAAACCCAATTTTCATCTCCATATAGTTTTCCCTCAATTTTCCACTAAAGTTTTCCACAATCAAGATATTCAGATAATCAAAGTTTTGCTGCTATTGCATACTTTTTGGGTGAACAGTAATACTATACCTATAACTTTGCTGTTGCATTTAATCTTAAAAATTAAATATTTTTAAAGAAAACTTAGGGAAATTAATTTTTAATTTCCTCAAAATAACTCATTTTCCTCTGTTCAAACTTTTCCCATAGTTTCTAATCGAACTTTTCTGGCTTAAGTTCATTGAATTTTTCATAACTTTGTTTATCTTCAACATTATTATATGAAATTAAAAACGAAAATTTACTTTTTTTTCCTCAATCTATCTTAACTTACCACGCTTTTCTACTTCCCTCAGTTTTTCCACAATTTTCCACCAAAGTTTTCCGGCTGAAAAATCTTAAATCACGCATAACTTTGATTGTGTTAAATATTTTTGAAAGAAAAATCTTGAGGAAATCAATCTTCTATACACTTAAGTGTTTTGCATTTTCCGAATTTTTCCTTTCTTCTCAGGTTTCCCACAATTTTCAATCAAAATTTTCCGAGAGAAAAATATTCACACAATCAAGTTTTTGCAACAATTGCATACTTGTAGGCTAAAATTTTAAAACAGTTTTTATTCTACTAACTTTATTTGTTAATAGATATTTTTACAGAAAAACTTAAGAAAATAAGTTTTCCACCTTCTCAAAATAAGTTTTCAATTTTCCCTAAATAACTATATCATTTTCCACTCTTCGAAGTTCACCCATAGTTTTTAATCGAATTTTTCTGCATGAAATTCAGTAAATTTCTCATAACTTTGTTATTATTCAATATTTTTCAATGAAAACAAAAGCAGACTTTAGTCTTTACTTTCCTTAAGTTTCCTCAAGTAACCACGCTTTTCTACTTCTCTCAGTTTTCCCACAATTTTCCACCAAAGTTTTCCGGCTGAAAAATCTTAAATCAAGCATAACTTTGACAGTATTAAATATTATTGAAAGAAAATTCTTGAGGAAATCAATCTTACATACACTTAAGTGTTTTGCATTTTTCAAATTTTACCTCTCTTCTCAGGTTTTCCACAATTTTCAATCAAAATATTCCGAGGGAAAAATATTCCCACAGTCAAGTTTTTGCAACTATTTTATAACAGTTTTTAGTTTTATTTGTTATTATATATTTGTTGTTAATCATTTTTTAAGAAAAACTTGAGGAAAATAGTTTTCATTTACTAAAATATTTTCCAAAAGTTTTCAAAGTTTTCCCACAATTTTTTTTTTTTCATACTTCATGGCTTTTATAAATAAAACTTGATTTCAGTACCGAACAGCGCCATCTGAGTGTGACACAAATAATCATGGAAAATTTTTGTGATATTTGTCAGGGCTTTAAATTAATTTTAGCTTTTAAAGGTTTAAATGAAAATTTAAAAAATCCATCACGGTTTTTTATGGCTTATTGTTTTCTAAAATTTTGTTTCAATAATATATTTGTAACTTATTTGATAATTTTTGTTTGAAAAACGCTATTTTATTTAATCATTCCAAAAATGTTTGCCCTTATACTTTTAAATGATTTTTACTGCCTTTGTGAACTTCGCCTTTTTTATAGAAATTAGTCAGATGCACTTTTCGGTGTGTTAAACACCACATGAGTGGTCATATTTTTCATGAAGTTGTTAAAATTTTTGGTTTTAAAAATTTTCAGAAAAGCTTTCACTCACAGATAAGCGTTCAACTGTGTCAGTATTTGTGCAGATCTGCGTCACTAACTTGAAGCTTATGTAAAATGTAAAAGCTTTCAATGAGCTTTTATACATTGACAAAATGTGCTAGTATTGAGTTTGAATATTACTGTCATAAACCTTAATTTTTGCCATCTAATTTTTTAATTTATTGTTGTAATTTTTTTAAAAAAGTATGATTTAAACAACATTTTTAAAAGGAAATAGGGGTAGCCCTTAAAATGTACATTGGACTTTAAAAAATTTTATTTCAACATTTCGAGCCCTAACCGCCAAAAAAACATAACCGACACGATTTGAGATTTTCGTTTTTTGATAGAAATCGATAATTCTCGTTCAAATGCGTCTTTCCTCCAAAATTCATATTGTAACTGTAAATAATACCATTAAGAAGTTGTAGGGAATGCAATTTTGACTTTTGTACTACAATGTATTCAAAGAAAATTTAAAAAGCTTCTACGTGTACTGTAAAATTTGTTTTTATCGGTTGAGTCTTTTTGGCGGTTAAGGGTCGATTATAAGATTAAAGATTAATTTTATTTAAAAAAATATGGCGTATGTAAAATTTTAAATTAAATAATAGATAGCAGCCCTGAAAACATCAGAAGAATTTGCTCCGTGATTCTAATGGCCACATTAAGATGGCTCTGTACCTTAAGGATGAGAATAATTTAGTACAGGAAAACCAGGACATACTATGGAATAGAAGATAAATGATTATTCGTAAATCGGGGAAGTACCGCTCCATTATTTATACATTGGCTCCTTAAGGACAATAAGCTTCTAACAACATTGAAAATGTATTGCAGATAGAACCTTGTTGGACTAAGGTCGTGTGTTGTTCAGCGATTTGTTTTTGTGTAAAAAAGTGAAACTCTAGATTACGGATGTTTTTATTGTTATCAAAATTGATTGTACTTAAGAGTTAATACATTTATTAACTAAATAAATTTTTGGAAATTGTTTGCAGTTTTCTGAAATACAAGACATAGATATAAATATATAAAAGCAATTCGCATGGTGAGTTAAATTGAATAAAGCTATATGGGTGATTCTCAGATAACTGTACTTTTTGTGTCCTCTGGCGATTTCACCTATACAGTAGGCTTTTTTTTTCACAAAAAATGACGCTATAAGTTAGAAACTATGTTTTTCTAATAGAGTGGATCAATTTTACCACCAAATAATTATTGGTCTACTGTGAAAGTTTGCAAATATACCCCAAATGTCACAAACGTGGCATGTCCTACCCCTACTTTTTACAAACAAAACGATGAAAAACGACCAAAAAACGGAAATAGAACAGAAAACAAGGTACTACACATATTAAGTAAATACTTCAGGCTACAATATACTGAGCTCATCTGAAGTTTAAAATAATTTTTAGAGGGCACAATTTCAAATTCAAAACTGTCCCCTAGTTTTGGAAAAAAAAAATTTCTTGAAAGCATTATGCTACTATTGCATGGTACTACTGTTTCAGTCAATAGATTGCAATACATATGCATTAATTCTGATCTTTATCCATCATCCAAAGGTCATCATGTCCAGACGCGTCCAAAAAAAAATCTGTTTGCGTTTTATAGGGCAGTTTATAAACAAAAACGGTTTTTTTTTAAAAATTATGGTCACAAACGTGGCACTCGGCACTCCCAGGTAGTACATTTTATTTTATGCATGAAACAATTTTTTTGAAGGATTTGCATGCATGACCCCAAATTTTTTCGGAAAAATCTTGAACTCAAAAGCGTGCTTTACAATAAGCGATAAACTACAAAAATGTCACAAACGTGGCGCATCAAAAATGTCACAAACGTGGCACTTTTTATCAGTCTGCAAAAAAACATATTTCGATATAAATTTGAGTATACAGATGTTTAGTTGAAGGCTATTAATTATGTTTTTAATACAAAAATTTTTCTACACCATAAGAATCCTGAGTTATCCTTGCTCAAAAGTGAAAAAATCACTGTTTTGACATCTTCTTAAAGCTATAGAACAAAAACAACAACAAATAAAATTAATTTTTGTCAATGGGTTTAGACAGCCAAATTTATTGTCAACAAGACATAATTTACCATTTTTCAGTTGGATTCCTAGCTTCCGAGTTATAAGCGTTTAAAGTAAGGATATCTTTCAATAACATACAAAGGACTTTTCGAGACCGAAAAGTTACGGAAAATCAAGTTTAAATTTTAATTGTTATTGTTTTTGTTAAGTAGATGTCAAAACAGTGATTTTTTCACTTTTGAGCAAGGATATCTAAGGATTCTGATGTAATAGAAAAAAATTAAGTACAGATTCGTAATTAGAAGATCCTAATCCACCATAAACGGCTATAAAAACATACGAAACAAAACTACAGTTGATTTTTAGGGCGGTAGGGGATAAAAAAATGGACCACCAGAGACATGACAACGTTAGAAAATTAGTCTTGAAGTGTAAATTTGTCATTAAATGCAATATATCTCTCATCAAAACGCTTCAAAACAATCATTTGCCCGTATTTTGGCTAAAATGTCACAAACGTGGCAATTTGGTCACAAACGTGGCAGTAAAATTTCTTAATTTCGACCTCAAAGCCGTAAATTCACACTTGTATTTGATCTACTTAAAAGGTGAGTTTTTAGAGTGTTTTTACACAAGATAGCATGAAGATACTTGCAAAAATCCAAAAAAATTATCTGCCAATTTTACAACTCGAAAAAGCACAGTTATCTAAGAATCACCCATATATAAAAATATATTAGGGGTATTCATGATCTGGAGTAACGTATTGTGAAATAGTTTTTAGTCAAGTTATTTGCTAGCGTAAGGTAAACTTACTTTTTTCATGTCATTCAGTGCTATCAATCCATACTTTACAAAGGAACGGCATTTTCACAGTTTTTGTTCGACTTGCATAAGATTTACCATACTTGTGTATTCTAGCTCAGGAAAATAAAAATTTTTCTGCAAAATAATTCCGGGTAAATTTTTTTCACCGGAATTATATTTATTAGTGCATGATATCGTGTTCGCTCGTGCCGCCATATTGGAAAAATGGCGTCCAAAATCAGTTTTTTACAAATATCTCTTTAACGGTTTTTATAGAAAAATATTGTGCCGCAATATTGTAGCTTGTAAAATATAAAAATGAAAATGACCATGTAATTGTTTTTGTACGACTTATAACTCAGAAGATATCCTAATTCAAAATTTTAAAAAAATTAGTAAATTGTGCATGCCGCTTATGAATAGGCACAGTGATGTGTTGAGCTTAAAATTACGATAACTCATGAACGGTGAGTCACACGCTTTAAGTAAAAATATGTGTTTATAGGAAATTACTTGCACTACAATCTACATATGACTTTTTTTCAGATAACCTATGATTTGGGAGATATTTTTTAAACAAACGTAAAATTTAGAAAAAAAAACGTTTTTTCAAAATAGCTACAAAACGGTTCGTCCAAAAAAAAAAAAAGTACCTAGTCATGCATTTTGTAGAACGTTCAATTTCCTATAAGGATTTTTTCAAAGTGTTTTTTTGTCAGACTTACCCTTCATGAGATATCGCGACTTGAAAATCATTCAAAACTGAGCATAGTACTGCGCATAGTACAATGTTCAATTTTGAATGATTTTGAAGACGCGATATCTCATGAACGGTAAGTCGGACGAAAAAACAGTACGGAGAGACCCTTATAGGGAATTGAACGTTCTACAAAAATCGAGAAAATGTTTTTTTGTAGAACTAACAGTTTTGGATGTTTTTTGAAGAAACTGTTTTTTTCAAAATTTCAAGTTCGTTATAAAAATATCTCCTAAACTATAGGTCATCTGAAAAAAAAATCATATGTGGGTTGTAGTGCAAGTAATTTCCTATAAATAAATATTTTTACTTTAAGCGTGTGACTCAGCGTTCATGAGTTATCATAATTTTACGCTCAACACATCACTGTGCCTATTTATAAGCGGCACACAGTGAACGGTTTGGCTGAAATTTGTGAATAAATCGTAGAACTTTTGAAAGGAGTACGCTAGAGACTTCTAATAAACGGCTTTGTAAAGCTTATTTATCAGCCTTTTAAGAAAAAATATGCAAATTAGAAAATTATTTAGACATAACCTCAAAAAAGTTTATCAAACATTGGATTTGTTTCAAAAAATCAACTTAATTAAGCATCACGGCTAGACCAGTGCTTGCTTTAAGCTCACATTTGGATGGTATATTAACTGAAACATTTTAAATGTAATTCGTGGCAAAAAAAAAAAATCGGTAATTTTGAAAGGTCTTAGATAACCTCAAAGGTGACGGGATTCAATATATTTTTTTTTTATTTATTTCACACTGAATTAAAAAAGTGTGGCTAGTTTATTGTTTATCGTGAATCTATTGAAGCTTATCCACGATAATATAGAGCACTTACTCCCAAATAGGCCTATAGCACAAGGGAGAAAGACGAAAAATTTCCCGTTGTACGAAGTAAATTTTTTTACCAGAATAGTCTTTATTTATACATGAAAAATAATGTGTGCAAAGACCATTGCGAAATCTTATGCGCATAAAAAGTTATTAATGTCAAAGGTCGGAAAAATCAATTTTTTTAAAATATATTTCAAACGGTTACTCCCAGAGAAAAATTTTGAAAACGTGTTTTGTAGCTTAAAAAATTACCTATAAAAATATGCAACATTTTTTTTCCAACCTTTTGCAGTTTACGAGATATGTCAATTTTTGTTATCATACTATGAACTATTATAATTTTTGTTAATATCATTTAAAAAAAAAAAAAAATATTATGGAAAAAATGTATGGCAAAAGTAAAGTCAAATTTTAAAATTGACATATCTTGTGAACTGCAAAAGGTTGGAAAAAAAATGTTACATATTTTTATAGGTAATTTTTTAAGCTACAAAACACATTTCCAAAATTTTTCTCTGGGAGTAACCGTTTGAAATATATTTTAAAAAAATTGATTTTTCCGACCTTTGACATTCAATAACTTTTTATGCGCATAAGATTTCGGAATGGTCTTTGCACACTTTATTTTTCATGTATAAATAAAGACTATTCCGGTGAAAAAATTTACTTCGTACAACCGGAAATTTTTCGTCTTTCTCCCTTGTGCTATAGGCCTATTTGGGGGTAAGTGCTCTATATTATCGTGGATAAGCTTCAATAGATTCACGATAAACAATAAACTAGCCACACTTTTTTAATTCAGTGTGAAATAAATAAAAAAAAATATATTGAATACCGTCACCTTTGAGGTTATCTAAGACCTTTCAAAATTACCGAATTTTTTTTTTTGCCACGAATTACATTTTAAAATGTTTCAGTTAATATATCATCCAAATGTGAGCATAAAGCAATCATTGGTCTAGCCGTGATGCTAAATTAAGTTGATTTTTTGAAACAAATCCAATGTTTGATCAACTTTTTTGAGGTTATGTCGAAATAATTTTCTAATTTGCATATTTTTTCTTAAAAGGCTAATAAATAATCTTTACAAAGCCGTTTATTAGAAGTCCCTAGCGTACTCCTTTCAAAAGTTCTACGATTTATTCACAAATTTCAGCCAAACCGTTCACTGTGCGGCATGCACAATTTACTAATTTTTTCAAAATTTGAATTAGGATATCGTCAATGACAATTGATAATTCATTTTTATAGAAAATTTTATAAGCTACAATATTTTTCCCTAAATCTAACCGTTAAAGAGATATTTGTAAAAAACTGATTTTGGACGCCATTTTTTTAATATGGCGGAGCGAGCGAACACGATTCGAGGTAGCAAAGTTGAAATTCTGAAAGAGCACATCGAAATCTATAAAAATCCCACAAAACTTTCCAGTTAAAACTACCAAATGACTGTACTAAAATGCAAAAAAAAGGAAAGTATATTGAAATTAAAAAAAAAATTGTGTGCAATAGCATAAAAGTTCAAAGCCTCTGAAACATAAGTACTTAAAAGCATAATGAAAATGAAAAATATAACGTTTGAAAAAATTGCATATTTTAGGGGTGAAAATGTTTAAAAATCACTGACCTTTGCGGAAATACAGTACATTTAGATAAGCAAGTGATACATTTAGTAGAAAAGAGCAAAAAAATTTCGTGCGTCCTATAAATAACCTCAAAAAACGTGTTTTTGGACTCTTAGGTTAGAATATCTCAGAAACGATATGTGTTAAAGTACTTTTTTTAACGAATTTGGATTCATCATTGCCAAATACATCGAAAATGGCTTTTATTCAGGCATGTTCTGTAATCCGTTTCACTGCGGAATCGGAATGAAAGCAATCTTCAAGAGTTCTGCATTGCGACAAATAAGATGGAATCGGAATTGTATTTCAACAAATAAAATTAGCTAATAATTCCTTTTCGATTTACCGAAACATAAATCCGAGTTGATGTTAGTTATCGACATGCGGAGCTTTTGAAAACTGCTTTCATTCAGGACATTCCTGATTGTTTTGAGTTGTTGTGTGTTTTTGATAAATTCCGTTTTTCTACCCTTTTCTAGGGCGTGGCACCACCTTAAGATAAGCAATTTTCTTAATTGATTTTTTTTTTTGCAAATAAAAACTTTGAATTTAATTGAAAGACATTCAGGCGATTTTGTAATTGGATTATTTTCTGTACAATGGCATTAAAAAATTTTAATTTAATCAATTAATCTTTTCGGGAAATGTCGACTAGCACATCACTTCGTGTCAGCTAAAATTGTTTTACAAACAAAAAGAAAAATATTATTGTAAAATTAAGTTTTATTATTTGACTAAAGCAGTGTTTGGGTTTTAATGAGCAAAAGTTTCTCTAATTTTAAAAAATTTAGAGTTAGCGAGTACACCTTAAATTTGTTATTCTGCTCTTTATTTCAGATCTTGAATAACTCATTTTTCTTTGACTAACAACTATGAAATGTAATAAAAAAATTTATATCAATACAACTAAAAATAGTTTGTTTATTTATACTAAAGTATTAAGTAACTAAAATATTTTTGTTACTTGTCACAAAACTTCGATGACATTCGATATTATTGGACTTTTCAACTCTTGCCGATCTCTTAGATTTATTTTGGTATTTTTGGAAACTAATCGGTTTTCATAAATTTATATGATATTTTTCGAATCTTAACTGTTTCTGACTCATTAGTTTCAAATAACAAAATCTTTTTAGTATTCAGTTATATTAATTAATCGAATAAACGAATTTCGCAAGGACTGCGAAAATGCTATCATTGAATTCAAATCGTTATGAATGTGAAACAAAATTCATGAGGTTTGAAGTACTTTTTACATAAAATTTCGAAAGCCAAATCTAGTCGTCAAATGGAGATGGATATGAGACCAATTTACGAATTCTTAATCCAAGGCCGTAGTGTTTTGCATGCAATAATAGCACTTTTGTAGATCTTACAAAAATCGTACCTATTTACGATGGATTTACTCATAGCACTATGGGTAAAATAACACATTTTTCTGCCCAAAACCTATAACGTTTATGTCATCATGGTGGTCAACTGAAAATGTACTTTTTATGTTGACTCTAGACTAAAAGAACAATTCTGAGAAAAATCTTAACCCTTGTACTACCGGTTCGAAAATGATAGGTATAAATATTCTAAATTAACAACACATACCAACAAGATTTTTTTCTAATGTTTTGAAGTATCCTGTGTCACACTGTATCATGAAAAATTCAATAGCAATACTTCTAAAAATTAGGTATTGACCATAAAAGTGTGCTTTTTTACCCATAGTACATAGCCCGATTATTTCATAGTTGTATTAGTATAAAATAAATTTTCTTATTTATTTTTGATACTTGTTACAAAAAGTTACAGCCTTATTATTATTTAAATGAATCGATTAACTTTTTTATAGTGTTCATAAATATAAGTGCGTGTCAATTGTTTTTGAAGAGGATACAATTTCTATTAAAGATAGTTTTAGGAGTAACATAAAAGGATTTTAAAAATTTTTAAGGTAAAAACCTCTGGTAGGTGTTGATAAAACTAAATTTTTGATTTTATTTCGGTATTTACAACAGTGTTTTTTACTAACAAAAAAAAAAAAAAACATCTTATATAATATGAATCGAGAAATATTAAAAGGGCGAAAGCCAATATTAACCTAACATAAGTATTGACATTTTTTTTTTGGAATCCTCGTTAAAGTACACTTGTTATACCAATTTTTTTAATTGAGGTCAAAAAAAAAAAAAAACTTTTCAAGAACAATCCACTTGAAGACAACAGTAGTAGCGCGCACAACGCATGCGAGTAACCCGTGTGTTACATAGAAAAGTATTTTTTCCGACCTCAAATTAAAAAATTGGTATGGCAAATGTATTATCGAGTTAAAGAAAATTTTACAAAAATTCAAAAACAAAAATTATAAAAGGGTATGTTAATAGGACCTTTTTCATACCAAAATAGCCGCCAAATTCAAAAATTAGGAAAAAAAAAATTATAATATTAACTGAAAAGGTCCAGAACTTTACGAAATCCTTTTGAACTGTATAAACCAAAAACACCCTTAAAAAGCTCATATAATAAGCTAAATGTTTATTTAAAAAAATGTTTTCTCTAAAACGATGGGGTGACGCAGTAAAATTGTTTTTTTTAAACGAGTCAGGAAATCAGTTTTAACCCTATAATTACTCAGGGGACAGTTTAGACCCCCCTCAGGTGCAATTTTTTGTTAGTCCAGGCTTTCTTTATCGCCTCCTAGATGCTTCGTAACCTTATGCGGTACACCCTATATAACACCTATACAAATTTATGATAAATAAAAAAAAAAAAAAAAATTTGCAGATGATTAATTTTTTCCAAAAAAAAAAAAATTTTAGAAATCAATTTATTTCACCAAAACTAACAAACCAACCAAACAGTGATGTGAATATTATTTTTAGGTAATTTAATTACCGTTAATTTAATTTAAAGAACGTTTAAACATAGATATTGGTTCTTGAGATATTAGTAGCTAAGTGGAACCATGTTTTTTTTTTTGGTCCAAAAACCGAAAATGATCGATATCTTGAAAACGACGAGAAAGAAAAAAAAAGTGATAGATCGTATAGAAGAGAAAATATCTCAAAACCATACGAGACACAGGCAGGTTCGGACACAACATTGCGAAGTACAGCCAAAAAAAGTTTCTAATTTTAGATAAAATAAAGAAACAACATTTTTCAAAAAAAAAAAAAAATCATAAAAGTCGGGAGCTGCCCTTGAGGACGTCACAAAACGAGGCTTTATTATGTTTACTTCGTCAATTCCACACCATCAAGTTCACCTTTCATTAAAATAGAGATAAATTTTATTGTTATCTTGCAAAATATCAGCCATTTAATATTATGACATTACTTATGCTTTTTATTGACTTCCGACTTTTTAACATTTGCCGATTCATATATGTATGCATGTTTTAGGTAGATTTTATTGTATTTAAAAAAATTATGTATGCAATATAAGTCACATACTTACACTGGAGAACCAAATAATTTACAAAACTACTTTACAACTTTTACAATTTTTTTTAATTTTAGTTCACAACTTTTTAAATATTATATAGTTTCACATTACGAAATTTGAAATCAATTGAAACTACTTAACGCCTTATTTCACAATACTACATAACTTTATGAGATCACAGCCGCAAAAAACTTCCATAGAATTATGTTGGTTCACAATTTTTTAGCTTGACAAATTTCTATAGAAATTTAATGAAATTTGTTTTTGTACAGCTTATAGCAAGCAGACTATCCGATTTATGCAAATATCCCTCTAAAGCAGCTTATACTAACAGGTTTGAGCTTGAATTCGAATTCACTCACAGACGAGCGTTCAACTAAGTACGTCCGCATTGATGTACACCCGTGTTATGCTACACCCATTATTTTTTTTTTCTCTGTACTTTTATTTTTATCTTTGTGTAAAGTTTCCTCTTAGTGGGAGTTTGCAAAGTTCCAATATACTTCCATTGATGAGAAAATTTGAGATAAATTATTGAAAAGGTTAAAAATAATCAGATACAGATAATCGAGGTAAAAACTTAATTGCATGCAAATTCATCCATTCCTCAAAGAAGGTCTCGTATGTAACATACGTTGCTATTTCTGAAATTATAAAGTTTTTCCTAAGGAATGGTGAAAAAATGAACAATTTGTCATTATATTTGCAAAAGCTATAGCTATTTCAATGGCACATGCTTTTTAATTACGCACTCCATGTCGTATGAGTAGGGTAAGGGAGGGAAATATGGACCACCCATCTTTCTTTTTTAAATAAAACCCAAAATACATAAAACAAAACAATTAATTCTATGTCATTCAGTAAAGGAAACAATTTACCTTTATTCTGATTCACTTTTAGATAAATATCTCATCAGGATAAAGAAAAAAAATTAAAAAACTGAAAATACTCAAAAAGAAGATAAAAAAAAAGTGTAGTGTAATATGGACCATATAGTCCATTTGGTACAAAAGTTGCATATAAAAATGTCACTTCCACATTCGGCACATTTTTCATGACTCCAAGAACGTCAGATTATACATTCAACCCAAAATTCGCCACGTCGATCTTCTGAGTAAAGGGTGTTACATTATATGCATTTTTTATAATTTTTTTTCCTTTGTAGTTAACGAATTACATATAATGACCATCAGACTCGTCATGAGAACTGCAACTAGATTCCTCATCTGAAAAAGATGACAAATACATTTGTTTTCGAGGCTTTTTTCTTTGGTGGTCCATATTACCCACAGCACGTGTTGCTGAAATAAATGGTTTTTTTATCAAAAACTCTTTTGGTTAGTGAACTTATTTGTGCTAATAAATTATAAATGGTATTCACTGACTTTATATAATTTACCATTTATTTAAAAACGCGATGTCTTTAAAGTAATATAATGAAATATACTCACTAGAAAAAAATTATCAATGATCTTTTTTTTAGAAAAATCAACTTTACAGAAACATGCGACTTCACCGAACTCTAAAATTGCCCTATTATAAGCTTTAGGTATTAGCGCTAAGTTTGAACATGAATAACGGTATGCAGTGGGAAATAACCGTGTGGTCCATATTACCCACGTAGTCCATATTTCCCTCCCTTACCCTAATATTTAATTTACAAGGAAAAATAAAGTTTCTTCTTTTTTTGCGGTGTAATTAATAATAAAAACTAAAATAATAAAAAACTTTAAAGCCTTTCACGGGAGCTGAGTTCAGACACAAGCAGATTTTGTTTTTTCAGTGGAAGCTTGCTGTTACGAATAAGCTTTCTACATGTCAGAATGCGCTAAGCTATGCGCCTTTTCAGTAGGGAATTTTCTGAGCTGCACAGTTGTGAAAAAAAAAATTTGTATGTTAAGTACCGAATATCTTTATTAAAGACACTAAATACAATTAAATTACAATTTTAACGATTTTCCTACTATTTGACAGAATTATTTTATTTGTTCTCTCAAATTTTACACGCAACAATTTGTAAATGGGTGATTCTACTCACGATGGAATATTTTGCGGTTCACCTAATTTTACATATTTTTTGTAACAATATTTCATTAACTTATAATCAAAACTAAACGCATAGATTTTTTCTAGTATGACATTGAGAATAAGCTCAATCTCAAAGATATTTCACACAAAAATTAAACTTTAATGTGCCATATTCTCAGCGTACGGGCATATATCTTTTCCGAAAGTAAAGTTTTATTGTTAAATTAAAAAAAATTCAATTTCAAGTACGTACATTTTACACAAGAAATTAAACGGCCATAAGACTCCTGCATCTTATTTTTGTGGCAGGTTCGTTTTAAAAAATTACAAAAAAGACCCAAGCTGAACTTAGACTGCTTCTCTGAAGTCAGATACAAAAAAAAAAAAAAAATAAAAAATTCTTCCATTGTGAGTATAATCACCCAAATATTTAAATATACTAACTCACTTTAGACAAGTTTTTGCAACAACGCTAAGTTTACATTTTTTATTATTATTTCAAGTAGCAATAATGGGTCGAAAAGTTTTAGTATCTTTTGACGAAAAATTAGAAGTTGTATGCAAAGTGACCAGAGAGCAGCAAACTTGCATTTTTGATGGAGAACAATTAAAGCCACAGACCATTCCCAATACTAAAGGCAGTTTCTCCTTGTCTTTATCGTCTATTTCCACCTGCCAATATCCACTTTGTAAGTCCAGGGTGGAAAACCATGTTGCTCCAGATAACGTATCCAGTGTATCATCGATTCTGGGTAACGGGTAGCTGTCTTTTTTGGTGACGTCATTCAATTTCCTATAATTCACACAGAATCGCATACTTCCGTCCTTTTTCTTGACAAGTACGACTGGTGAACTCCACGGGCTTTCCGATGGTGCAATGACATTTTCTTGCGCCATTTCCTCTACAAGGCCTGTCACTTCTTCTCTCTTAGCGAGTGCTAGCCTCCTTGGAGGTTGACGAATTGGCTGAAAATTACCTGTATCAATGCGATGTTTAACCACTGATGTTCGGCCATTATTTTCTCCTTTCGATGCAAATATCCGCCAATGCTTTTGCAGAAACTTTTTTGCTTTATTTTTGTTCTGGGCAGATAACTCCTTCGTCCATTCTTTCGTCAATACTTCCAAGGCCGATGTTTTTGTTAAAGTTGCACCTTTTGTGTCCTGCTGGTTATTTTCACAATTTATAACAGCCGTAACTTTCTCGCATTGCGCTATTAGTTCACCTTTTTGCATACATTTCGGCTGATTTGTTGGATTCAAAATTCGTACCGGTATTTTGTTGTCCACTCTTGGTTGTACTAGGGTCTTTCTAATGATCAGGTCTTTCTTTACGTTTTTCTTATCTGCTTCTACTAACCACAGATGGCTTGTCCCACAGTCTTCACTTGTTGTAGCCCAAATAATTTCTTCGGTGTTGGGTTCAATTCGACAGGCAACTCCACATTGGCATACCTTAACGTCTTTTTTTTAAGGTCCAAAGTGAACCCGTGTCGAATCATGAAGTCCACGCCAATAATAACCTCATCGGTGATGTTTGCAACGATAAAATCATGTTTTCCTACTATTTGCGCAATTTCTCTTGTCGCTGTTCTCAATTGGATCCCATTTAATGGCGTAACTCGTCGTCTATCAAATAAATCACTCCTCACAATTGAATGCGATGCGCCCGTATCCAAAGTCAGCCCACATGTTCTTTCGTTGATTTTTCCACCGATGGTAAGGCTGTTGGAATTCCGGCAGAGCTTCGAAACTAAGACTATGGGGCAATCATAAGTGGGAGTCAGCTCACGCCCCGCTGTACTGACTCTCTTTAGTTTAACGACTGCTCTTCATTACCATTTTCGCCATCGTTCTACCTATTTTCAATTTTTCTTCTTGGTGAACGTGATGCAGCTCGTTTACGCCGTGAACGGCAGTCACGTGCCATGTGTCCCTGCTTACCACAATTATAGCACTTTCCACTGAAGCTTCTGCTGGCCAACGATGAATTTTATTTTCAGCCTTCACCTCCATCCGACGAGTTTTCAATGTTGGGCGGCATGTCAATGCAATCGTCTCTTGAGTGAGGGCAACCGTTACTGTTTCATTAAATGCTGTCTTCGGGCTCCTCATTGTCTCGCGTTTTGTCTCAGAGTCACGTATACCGTCAATAAACGCCTCCATTTTGAATTTTTCAGCCACGACACTTAACTCGTCAGGATAGGAATGGTGTGCCAATCGTTCAATACCCGCAGCATACTCCTGCAAGGACTCACCAGATTTCTGGATACGACTTTTCAACTCCAGTCTGTGAATCTGTTTCATGTGGTCACTGCCATATTTTCGTTGTAAGGCATCCATCACCGCCTTGTAATTTTTCTGCTCCGCCGTTGGAACCGTTTGCAATACTTCTGCAGCTGCGCCTTTTAAAGCGACGATAAGCGCTGCTGCTGCGCTATCGTTATCCCAAAGGTTATGAGTAGATATTGTTTCGAATTGGAGCTTGAAAACACTGAATTGCGTTGTTCCATCGTATGTGGGTGCCCTGAGCCTCACTGCGCTGATTTCTCTCATCACTTGCGTTGATGGTTCGTTTATTTCCAACTGTTGAATCCTTTTATTAACGTTTTCAAGATTATTTTCAACTTTTTCCTTGAAGGATTCAACGTCATCTCGTAACTCAGTCACTTTTACATCGAGGCCACTTACTATTTTTTCAACATCCGTACGAACAGCCTCCATATTTTGATTCAATGTGTGCATCTGCGTCGCGTTCTGACTTAAGCTCTGATCAATTTCCTCCCGAACCGCCTGGATATTTTTATTCGTCTGCAGCGCGTTCTGACTGAAGCTCTGATCAATTTCTTCCCGAACCGCCTGGATATTTTTATTCGTCTGCAGCGCGTTCTGACTTGTTTCTTCCCGAACCGCCTGGATACCCGCCTGGATATTTTTGTTCATCTGCAGCGCGTTCTGATTTATTGTCTGCGTCATCACCATTAACATTTGCTCGATCTTTGACGTATCCACAACTTCACCACTTGCTGCCGGTCCAGAAGCTTCTTCCACTTTCGATGTATCTTCTGTTGAACTATGTGCAAAGTCAAACTCATCAATATCCACACCATCTTCTTCAAAAGCACTCCGCAATCGCTGCTGCAGTTCCCCCTTTCTGCCAGCCGTTTGTAAATTCCGCTTTTCCAACTCTTTTTTAAGTTGATCAATGATTAGATCTTCAAACTTAACCATTTTATTATTTTTATTGACTGCAAATTCTTTTTACACAATCCCACTTCTGACACCAATTGTTACGAAATTTCCTGTCTCTATGACAATAATTTCAATCTCTTACTGTTTTCTGAGTTCGATCACTGGATTGTGTAGCAATCAAAAACACACACTTTATTTAGTTATAAAATGGTTTATTTAAATTATAAATGTTTATTTTCACACGGTACAATTGTTTATTTCACTATTTATTACATTCAAAATCTAAAAATCTAATATTACAATTAGCACTTTATTTACTTTCACTGGCACTGTGTGTACAACTCTTTCACTTTATTGCTCAAAATCAACTGTGTTGCAACTCTCATGAACAGCTCCTTTTATACCCGGATGAACGTTCTAGAATTGCATTAGCGAAACATCTGGCAACATCTCGTTGATTCCTTCGGCTAATAGTTTCTTGACAAAACTTGGCATCACTGTCAAATACTTTCATGACGTCACTGGTTTTATTGACGTCTCGATGTCGAGTATTTTCGTGAAGTTTCTTTTCATTATTTTTTGCCTGAAACCTCAACTTGACCTTGACCTCTCTTGAGGGCCGGGTTAACGTATTCCAATCGCCGTGAAACTTCATAGTATTTGTTTTTATGACCATTAGAAGAATTTCAGGGGGCGACATCAACGAAAATCAGAAAATCGTAAAATAAGCGCATGCCTTTTGGTGAATGTTTAAACAAATCGTTAGAGCGGTTTTTAAAAAAATGACAAAAAAACCGTTAAAATTGGAATGAACAAAAAGTTGTGAGTGGACACACAAAAATTTAATTTTTATTATTATTTTAACATATATTGATTATTATGTGTATATTAGACTGCTTCATAATTTTTTTTTTTTTTTTGCTTCCGATTTGCTTTCCAAGAAGTTTTTTTGTTAAAAGGATAGAACTAAAAATTCTGGTGCAAGGAGAGCCCATAATATTACTATTTACTCGTGGCGCATCGTATTTCTTTGTTTTAAGTGTGAAAGAGTACTCTTCTAAACACTTTTGCACATATCTCGTGAAAGAAAAAACGCAGAGAAATGAGACTACTACTATTATAAAGAGCATACAATTTTTCATAAAAAAGTTTGTAATAATTTTTTTCGTAAATGTGTCACTTCGGTAGTTTTTTGGCTTTCAAAATTTAAAATCGTTTTTAAACTTGAAAAAACTGTATTTAGTTTTAAAGCGAAATATTTAGTTTTCAAAACGATTTTTAACTTCGAAAGCTAAAAAACTACCGAAGTGACATATTTACGAAAAAAATTATTATAAACTTTTTTACGAAAAATTTTATGTTCTTTCTCATTTGTCTGCGTTTTCACTTTCACGAGATATGTACAAAAATGTTTAGAAGAGTACTCTTGCGCACTTAAAACAAAGAAATACGATGCGCCACCAGTAAATATTAATATTATGGGCTCTCCTTGCACCACAATTTTTAGTTTCCATCCTTTTAACAAAAAAACTTGTTGGAAAGCAAATCGGAAGCAAAAAAAAAAAATTATGAAGCAGTCTAATATACACATAATAATCGATATTTGTTAAAATAATAATAAAAATTAAATTTTTGTGTGTCCACTCACAACTTTTTGTTCATTCCAATTTTAACGGTTTTTTTGTAATTTTTTTAAAAACCGCTCTAACGATTTGTTTAAACATTCACCAAAATATGCAAAATTTGATAGACCATGAGTAATAGAAAAAAAACTGATGAAATTTTTTCGTAGTAAATCACTGAAGCTAAACAACTGTTGACTTAGTAAATAACTGTCGACCACTATTTTTTCGTAATTGCAGCCGTAAGCAAAATAATTGAAAAAAATTTTTTTCGCAACTTTTGAACTTAAATAACTTTTTTTGGGCATACGATTTCTCAATGTACTTTTCACACGTTATGTTTTATGCATTAGTGAATATAATTCCGGAAAAACAAAATTCGTTTGGAACTATTATTCAGAATTATCCTTATTTGTTTCGGCTAAAGCAACATGAAAATCGTTCGTTAGCCGATCATATCCGAAGTGCTCTAAGGATTTTGAAATTTTTTATCAAAAACATGTTGAAATACGATGTATAACAGAATTCCGTAAAAAAAATGGGGTACTCGAAAATTTTATTCAAATCACCCACAGGACAGGCGTGTTCCGCTGTTAAAATTAGGGGTCTGCACGAGACATCTTGAAATAAAGTGTACTTTTTTTTTACTCGCACATTTAACACCGAACTGATGCATTTGATCCAAACAATTCAAGATTCAAATCATCATGTACACTGTTTTCATTTTGACACTATTTACATTGTCTTGTTTTATCAGCGTGAAAAAAAAAACTTGATTCTAAAAAATACATCAGTGAACTTTATTTTATAAAAACAAATGGTTCAGGGCACTGTAAAACGTGTGAGTTTAAAAACTACAGTAAAATTTATGATATGGGTGATTCTCAGATAACTGTACTTTTTGTGTCCTCTGGCGATTTCACCTATACAGTAGGCTTTTTTTCACAAACAATGACGCTATAAGTTAGAAACTATGTTTTTCTAATAGAGCGGATCAATTTTACCACCAAATAGTTATTGGTGTACTGTGAAAGTTTGCAAATATACCCCAAATGTCACAAAAGTGGCATGTCCTACCCCTATTTTTTATATACAAAACGATGAAAAACGACCAAAAAACGGAAATAGAACAGAAAACAAGTTACTACATATATTAAGTAAATACTTAAGGCTACAATGTTCTGAGCTCATTTGCAGTTTGAAATAATTTTTAGAGGGCACAATTTCAAATTCAAAACTGTCCCCTAGTTTTGGAAAAAAAAAATTTCTTGAAAGCATTATGCTACTACTTCATGGTACTACTGTTTCAGTCAATAGATTGCAATGCATATGCATTAATTCTGATCACTATCCATCACCCAAAGGTTATCATGTCCAGACGCGTCAAAAAAGAAATCTGTTTGCGTTTTATAGGGCAGTTTATAAACAAAAACAGTTTTTTTTAAAAATTATGGTCACAAACGTGGCACTCGGCACTCCCAGGTAGTACATTTTATTTTATGCATGAAACAATTTTTTTGTAGGATTTGCATACATGACACCAAATTCTTTCGGAAAAATCTTGAACTCAAAAGCGTGCTTTACAATGAGCGATAAACTACAAAAATGTCACAAACGTGGCGCATCAAAAATGTCACAAACGTGGCACTTTTTATCAGTCTGCAAAAAACATATTTCGATATAAAGTTTGAGTATACAGATGTTAAGTTGAAGGCTATTAATTATGTTTTTAATACAAAAATTTTTCTGCACCGTCAGAATCCTGAGTTATCCTTGCTCAAAAGTGAAAAAATCACTGTTTTGACATCTTCTTAAAGCTATAGAACAAAAACAACAATTAATTTTTGTCAATGGATTCAGACAGCCAAATTTATTGTCAACAAGACATAATTTACCGTTTTTAAATTGGATTCCCAGCTTCCGAGTTATAAGCGTTTGAAGTAAGGACATCTTTCGATAACATACAAAGGATTTTTCGAGACCGAAAATTTACAAAAAATCAAGTTTTATTATCTTTATCAACAACATATTTTATTACAAAAATTTCGTGACCTTCCAGACCATAATCGCATGAAAAATTACAGTTCTATGCTAGATTTGGTGAATAAACCTACTAAACTACTGCTTTGCAAATTAACAGAATCAATATTTCATCTGTTCATTCACTAAATATACAATAGAGCCTTATTTTTTCATCCGATTTTAGTCTGCAAGGGCTTAAAATTTTTGTGATAAATTATATTTTTGATAAAAATAATAAAACTTACCATTTTTGTTAATTTTTAGGTCCAGAAAATCCTTTGTGTGTTATTGAGAGGTATCCTTTTTTTAAAGGCTTATAACTCGGAAACTGGGAATCCAATTGAAAAACGGTAAACTATGTCTTGTTGATAATAAATTCGGCTGTCTGAATCCATTGACAAAAATTAATTTTACTTGTTGCTGTTTTTGTTAAGTAGATGTCAAAACTGTGATTTTTTCACTTTTGAGCAAGGATAACTAAGGATACTGATGTAATAGAAAAAAATCAAGATCAGATTCGTAATTAGGAGATCCTAATCCACCATAAACGGCTATAAAAACAGAGGACAGGAAACCATAGTAGATTTTTAGGGTGGTAGGGTATAAAAAAAATGGTCCACTGGAGACATGACACTGTTGAAAAATTAGTCTTGAAGTGTAAATTTGTCATTATATGCAATATATCTCTCATCAAAACGCTTCAAAACCATAATTTTTCAATACTGTGGCTAAAATGTCACAAACATGGCAGTTTGGTCACAAACGTGGCAGCAAAATTTCTTAATTTCGACCTCAAAGCCGTAAATTCACACTTGTAGTTGATTTACTTAAAAGGTGAGTTTTAAGAGTGTGTTTACACAAGATAGCATGAGGAAACTTGCAAAAATCCAAAAAAATTATCTGCCAATTTTACAACTCGAAAAAGCACAGTTATCTAAGAATCACCCATATGGTCGTTGTGCATTGGTAACCCAGGATTTTAAAACAAAAGTAATAAAGGTGTTATGTTTGACATAGCCAAATTTTAAATACCTTACAATTACATTGCCTGTGCTTTGCGAAATAATTGCAAGTGAATTTTTTAATTGGAATAATAGCACAGTCCCGCATGGGTTTTCCTCTCTGAATTTTAAACTGCGATTTCTACAGTTTTAAGTATGCTGAATACGAGAAAAATAGTTGGGCGATTCCTTTAAACGTGTAAAAGCCTCAAAAACTTCGTAAACTCGTAAAAGTTGTCAAAATCAATACACACTTTGACAGTTTTACGAGTTTACGAGGTTTTCGAGGCTTTTACACGTTTAAAGGAATTGCCCAAGTGAAAAAATTCCAGCACGTCACAATTGTCAGTAATTTAAGTTTTACTTGCACGGTGATACGGAAGAAAATTATTTACGTATAAAAGTGTCGCTAAAATCGGTTGATATGAAAAAATTTGTTTTTTTTTTTTTGCTGATTCAGAATCTGTTTTTAGCGAAATCCTATCAGATCCCTTTCAAAAGTTATACTAAAATTACCTTTTAATAAGTATTTTTGGAATTCTTAAATTAAAAATACGTTGTTACATTTGCATAAGGTTACGAAGTTTCTGGGAGGTAATAGGGGAGGCCTAGGTTTACAAAAAATTGCACCCGGAGGGGGGTCTAAAATGTACCCCTAAGGAGCTATAGGGTTAAAACTGATTTTCTGCCTCTTTTCAGAAAAAAAATTTTCTTGGATCACCCAAACGTTTTAGGGAAAACGTTTCTATGGCAAAGTTTTAGCTTATTGTAAAAGCTTTTAGATAGTGTATATGGTTTATAGGGTTTAAAAGGATTTCGCAAAGTTCTGGACCTTTAAAATTGATTTTTTAATTTTTTTCTCCATATTTTGACTTTGATGGCCATTTTAGTACGAAAAACGTCCCATTAATATAGCTTTTTGTAATTTTTTTTGAAATCTTCGTTAAATTTCCTTTAATTCGATAGTACATTTGTCATACCAATTTTTTTGATTGAGGTTAGACAACAATACTTTTCTATGTAACACACGGGTTCCTCGCATGCGTTGCGCTGCATATGATGTAGTGATGAGCAAACCAAGATCAAGACCAAGACCAAAACCATAGCAGTCATGGTCTTGATCTTGTCCTTGCACGTTGTGCCTTGGTCTTGGCCTTGGTTTGCTCATCACTACATCATATGCAGCGCAACGCATGCGAGGAACCCGTGTGTTACATAGAAAAGTATTGTTGTCTAACCTCAATCAAAAAAATTGGTATGACAAATGTACTATCGGATTAAAGGAAATTTAACGAAGATTTCAAAAAAAATTACAAAAAGCTATATTAATGGGACGTTTTTCGTACTAAAATGGCCATCAAAGTCAAAAAATGGAGAAAAAAATTAAAATATCAATTTTAAAGGTCCAGAACTTTGCGAAATCCTGTTAAACCCTATAAACCATATACATTATCTGAAAGCTTTTACAATTAGCTAAAACTTTGCCATAGAAATGTTTTCCCTAAAACGTTAGGGTCATCCAAGAAAATTTTTTTTTCTGAAAAGAGGCAGAAAATCAGTTTTAACCCTATAGCTCCTTAGGGGTACATTTTAGACCCCCCTCCGGGTGCAATTTTTTGTAAACCTAGGCCTCCCCTATTACCTCCCACTAACTTCGTAACCTTATGCAAATGTAACAACATATTTTTAATTGAAGAATTCCAAAAATACTTATTAAAAGGTAATTTTAGTATAACTTTTGAAAGGGATCTGATAGGATTTCGCTAAAAACCGATTCTGAATCAGCAAAAAAAAAACAAATTTTTTCATATCAACCGATTTTAGCGACACTTTTATACGTAAATAATTTTCTTCCGTATCACCGTGCTTAAGTGCCTCTTTTGTATATACAAGACTACCATGCCTATAATATTGAACGTATCAAAACCATATTTGCACCAGATATTTTTTTAGTGCTCCACCATATTTATAAGAAATTATGGATCGATTGGAAAAGGGGGTGTTGTACCCCTCATACAAAAAAAAACTCTAAATAACACTAGTTTACAAATTAATTATTTTTTTCTGTGATCTGAGTGCCATTATCAAATTCTAATGTAAAATGACTCCCTGATTCTGAAAATAACTATATTTTTTTTTTCTACGGAGGCGTTTTCGAGAAATCCCCCTTTTCCTGTTTTTGAAGGGGGGGAAAAATATGATCTCATATAATCACATATATCTCGTAAACCAATAAAGCCAGCTTATTATGTAAGACAACAAACGAAAGATAATAAAATTTTACATAAACGCCTCATACTTTACTTTTCGATCAGTTTTTTAGTTTCTGTGTTATTAATAAACATTTCGAAAAATTTTGATTTTTCTTTTGAAAAATCGAAAAAAAAAGTTTTTCAATTGGGATATTTTCTTGAAAAAAAATTCGGTAAAAATAAAAAAACTTCATTGTGCAAAAGTCTAAAGAACCCCAGTAAAAACAAGATACTAATGAAGAAAATCGATGGATAAATAACGGAGTTATAATCAATTAAGTGAAAATACCAAAAGTCAAATTTTACTCTATTTTTGTAATTTTCCTTGCATAAGGATACAATTTTGAAAATTTTTTTTTCCGATTCGACCGATTCATATTTTTTTTTGATTTGGGGGACCATCATAAGTAAAAAAAAATTGTTTTTATTTTTTTCGCTCGTGTAGTGTTGCCGTATTAGAAAAAAAACAATTATTTGAGGTGTCACTTAACTTAAACTGATCTGTAAAGAGAACTTTATATTTTACTCCTTATCTGAGGATATCATTAAAGAGGCAAATAAATTGCCTTTTTAACATTGGGTCATTTGTTGATATCAGATGAAAATTAGCCAATTTATAGTAAACCAAATTTCAAATTTAAAGCAAATTTCGATGATTTTCAGAATCTTTCTTTAACGCCGTTAACATTTTCTTGTTCGAAAAAATAGAAAAAGTCAAGTTTTATTACTTTTGTCATTTATATATTTTATTACAAAAATTTTGAGTTAATACGGACCAAGATCGGATAAAAAATGACAGCTCTATTCTAGATTTAGTGAATAAACATATGAAATTTTTGTTTTGCTAATTAAATGGACAGTAATTTAGTAGGTTCACTCACTAAATCTAGAATAAAGCTGTCATTTTTCATCCGATCTTGGTCCGTATTAACTCAAAATTCTTGTAATAAAATATATAAATGACAAAAGTAATAAAACTTGACTTTTTCTATTTTTTCGAACAAGAAAATGTTAACGGCGTTAAAGAAAGATTCTGAAAATCATCGAAATTTGCTTTAAATTTGAAATTTGGTTTACTATAAATTGGCTAATTTTCATCTGATATCAACAAATGACCCAATGTTAAAAAGGCAATTTATTTGCCTCTTTAATGATATCCTCAGATAAGGAGTAAAATATAAAGTTCTCTTTACAGATCAGTTTAAGTTAAGTGACACCTCAAATAATTGTTTTTTTTCTAATACGGCAACACTACACGAGCGAAAAAAATAAAAACAATTTTTTTTTACTTACGATGGTCCACCAAATCAAAAAAAAATATGAATCGGTCGAATCGGAAATAAAAATTTTCAAAATTGTATCCTTATGCAAGGAAAATTACAAAAATAGAGTAAAATTTGACTTTTGGTATTTTCACTTAATTGATTATAACTCCGTTATTTATCCATCGATTTTCTTCATTAGTATCTTGTTTTTACTGGGGTTCTTTAGACTTTTGCACAATGAAGTTTTTTTATTTTTACCGAATTTTTTTTCAAGAAAATATCCCAATTGAAAAACTTTTTTTTTCGATTTTTCAAAAGAAAAATCAAAATTTTTCGAAATGTTTATTAATAACACAGAAACTAAAAAACTGATCGAAAAGTAAAGTATGAGGCGTTTATGTAAAATTTTATTATCTTTCGTTTGTTGTCTTACATAATAAGCTGGCTTTATTGGTTTACGAGATATATGTGATTATATGAGATCATATTTTTCCCCCCCTTCAAAAACAGGAAAAGGGGGATTTCTCGAAAACGCCTCCGTAGAAAAAAAAAATATAGTTATTTTCAGAATCAGGGAGTCATTTTACATAAGAATTTTATAGTGGCAACCAGATCACATTTTTGCTGTAAACTAGTGTAATTGAAAAATTTAGTAGGTATATTGAAACCATATTAACACCATATATCCGCCTGATATTCCGACAGATTTGCTTTGATAATGGGGGTAATTTAATGAAAGTACGGTGAGCTCGGTATACAAAGAAAACATATCAGAAACAAAAAAAAAAAAAAACAAAACGTATTTCTACTTACTTTACCTGTATTATGAAACTTGGTATCTGGGTGAATATTACGCATAGCAGCTATCTAGATCGTACGGGGAGAATCAAAAAAATATATGGTGCAAGAATGGTTTAAATATGTTGAGTATTTTAGGCGTGATATTGAAGAGTACACAAGCTCAAACGATTGAATTAATAAGTTTTCAAATGCTGCACAGACGAACAAGAGTGATTTCCAATGTGATTTTTTGATGCTGAGCTCAAAACCGTTTACAGTATTTCTCTATCACGTCAGAATTTTGAGAAATTTTAAAATAACAGCGAAAAACACACGATTTTTCATTATTTTTGAGGTTATGACAATTGGAATATCTCAAAATTCTGGCGGAAATGGATGGAAATAAACCAAGTTCAGATTCATGATAAGGAGGTCCCAAACCACCATAACTGGCTTCAAAAATCAAGAGCGGAAAAAAAGTGTCGAATTTGCAGGCCTGTGTAATCTTTGTTTATGAATGAAAAATAAAGTGTGAAAAGTGAGTTCAGAAACTATCTGTGCATAAAAAGTTATTCATGATCATTGATCAACTTACCTTACTTGCGAAAAAAACCCAAATAACTGCGAATACGTTTCTTGTCCCTCTTTTTTCGAGTAACAAATGTCAAAATCAATGTGCGAACTCACATGAAGGGCACGGGCACGTAGGGCAATCGGAGGGAATTGTGCTTAAATTTCCCTTCGTTTGCCTACAAATTTGACGTGCTCGTGCCCTTCGTGTGAGTTTGCACAATAAGCAAAAACAACAACTGCTTTACCCGGAGTTGCTATACTACTACATAAGATATTTTGCGGCAATTTTGCTAATGCCGTAAAAGAAAAATTCATAGAATTTGTATTTATTACCCGATTTTGAACAATTATAGCTGGTTGGAAAAGTATTTTAGTTTGCTATAAGATAAAATTATGCTTTGACTAATTTAATTAAGTTTAAAAAAATTTTCATTATTTTTTGCCTGAAACCTCAACTTAACTTTGACCTCTCTTGAGGGCCGGGTTATCGTTATCCGATCGCCGTGAAACTTCATAGTATTTGTTTTTATGACCATTAGAAGGATTTCAACGAACGGCATCAACGAAAATCAGAAAATCGTAAAATAAGCGCATGCCTAGTCCCACATGGTACAAGCTGCATATTGTCACATAGTCACATTTTTAACTTTACCTAAATATTCCATTCTATTATTCATTATCATTATTACTATCACTATTATTATCACTTTCATTATCATTACTTTTATTTTTATCACTTTCAATATCAATACTATTATTATAATGTAATTGCTACTTTGCTTAAAAATACTTTGCGTTTTACTTTGCTTGTAAATAAATTTTTGTAAAAGTAAGGTTTTGAAAATACTTCAAATAAATTTTATAGATTCAGTTTTAATAAAGATTTTAAACTGAAAACACGACTTTTCACTGGCGCAGATGGGAATTTTTTTTTTCTGGTGTACTAAGAAAATTACATCAGCTAATAAAAAATTTTTAAATTTTAATTGAAGAAAATAAAAAATCATTAATTTCAATTTGTGAATTTTTGTCCTGCTAAGGCTTCACTAGAAAACGGAACCAAGGTCATCATTGTTAAATCAAGGTCATAATTTTTAAATCAAGGCGGTGCAAAAGGATTCAGTTTGCACAATTTACACACAAAGATTCGAGGTACACTACATCCATTATTTGCTGAATATTCTTCATTTGGACCAGATTTTGTATCAAGCCAAGCCAAAGCAAAAAATTTGTGGTTATTTGCTACCAAGACGTCGCTTAAACCAAATTTTGCATCAATCATCACAAAAATAGAAAGATTCATCAACTTTTGAATAAAGAATCAGCTTCATCAAATAAAACGATGGACCAATAGACAGCAACATCACATGGTATTCATGCGTAAGAATAGAATAAAACTATTAAAAATTGAGTATTAAACTATAGTCTAAAACAGAGAAGTGTTAAAAAATAAGAAGTGTGAAAAAATATTTTTCTGAAAATTTTCTAAAACATTAAAAACGTTGAATATTTTGTTAAATAGTAAAAAAAAAAAATACAAAAAATGGATAACAGCACAGTCCAACAAATGAACCTAATGATCACGTGTATAGGTCACATAAAAGACTTCGACGGGACGGATTCAAATTTATTACCAGATTTTATTAAGCAAATTGAAAATATTTTACCAGCTTTTAATAACTTTGATGAAACATTGAAACTTATTCTTTTAGATTATATAAAAAATAAATGTGTTGGAAAGTGTAGAGAAGCTTTACATCGTGAACATAGTATAGAAACTTGGGAAGAGGTAAAAGATTCTCTAGAGAAGAACTTATGGACAAATTAAAGACAATTACACTTAACGGTACCATAGAACATTTTTTCTATTTAATTCAAAAATTTGCTAATAGAATTATAAATAGACTAATGACAAATAATGAAGATCTTTAATCAATTGAAGAAATAAATAGAATTTCATTAAAAGTTTTCAAAGATCATTTACCAAAACCAACTAAGACAATGATAATAACGAGGAATCCTCATAGTTTGACAGAAGCTTTTAAAATCATATCTGAAGCTAGACATCAGGGGTACACTCAACAACATAAACCAACAACTAATCAATTCACACGCCTAAATTTTAGCGACGATTGTTACAATTATTATGGAAATAAAAATGATCAGCATAGTAGTCAGCAACAAGTGGAAACTTATGATAGGCAACAACACTATGGTAACAGCAACACTAATTATAATAGACCACAATATTATGATATTAACAGCACTTATTACAATAGACCACAAAACTCTCAATACAATCAAAATTAAAACGTTACTCAAAATACACGCCATACTTATAATAATCAAAATTTAAGAAATGCAAATAGAAGCACACAATACATAAGATCAAATGAACATGAACCAATGGACGTTAATAATACAGAATCGTATTCCTTAGAACAAGCCCCAAGAAACTTCCTTACATAAAATTAAGACGAGGTAACGATTCATTTTATTTAGTTATTGATACAGGCGCCGAGTTTAGCATTATAAAACCAAGTGTTTGTGAGCCTAAATGGAGAATAAAAGTTAACGTAGAAGTTAAAGCGTTTGGTAATATTTACAAAAGCAATTATGTCTATAGATTCCCATTATTTAAGGAATTCGGTTCATTAAGTCCCCATAAAAATTTTGAATTTTTGGAAATCAATTTTCATCAAAAATTTGACGGCCTTATTAGCAACAACATCCTTGATGATATCAAATGCACTATTGATTACCCAAATAGAAAATTAATTACAACAAATGCGGAAATACCTTTTTTCGTTTGCAAGGAAGTAGAAGAGTATTATGAACAATTGCAAAGTGAAAAAAATGTTGAAATCTTAAATTGTGAAGCTGAAGAAATTAAAAATGACTTAAGTAGCTTAAATAATTTTAAAAAAAGTCAATTATTAAAAATACAAAAGAAACATGCAAATGTATATTATAATGAAGATAGCAATCTTACATTTACTAATGATATTAAACATAAAAAAAAAAACTAAAAATGATATTCCAATATATAGCAAATCTTATAGATACCCAGAAATATACAAAGAAGAAGTAAATAAACAAATCGATGAAATGCTAAACCAAAATATTATTAGAGAGTCTCATAGTCCTTACAATAGTCCAATATGGTTAGTTCCTAAGAAAGCAGATAATACAGGTAAGCAGAAATGGCGAGTTGTAGTCGATTATAGAAAATTAAATGAAAATACTGTAGAAGACAGATTCTCTATCACCAATATAGAAGACATATTTGATAAGCTCGGAAAATGTCAATATTTCAGTACGTTAGACTTAGCAAAAGGGCTTCATCAAATTGAAATGAACCCAGAAGATGTTTCTAAGTAAAAAAGCGTTTTCGACAACACATGGACAATATGAGTTTTTGCGAATGCCATTCGGTCTAAAGAATGCCCCGGCAACCTTCCAGAGGCTCATGAATAGCGTACTAAAAGAATACATTGGAAAAATTTGTTTAGTTTATCTAGACGATATAATAATATTTTCAACAAGTATCGAAGAGCATCTTGATTCCCTTGATAAAATTTTAAGTGTCTTAATCGTGCAAATTTAAAAGTACTATTTCAAAAATGTAAATTGATGGCTATAAAAACAAAATTCTTAGGTCATATAGTTACAGCAGGCGGTATAAAAACAAACCCATTATTAGGTATCACGGGGTACTATAGATGATTTATTAAAGATTATTCGAAGATAGCGTACCATTTTATAAAATATCTAAAGAAGGATACTAAAGTAATTATAAAAGATAAAGATTTTATAGAAGCGTTTCAAAAATTAAAAACACTACTCCAAAGTGACCCTATACTCACCCATCCTGATTTTACAAAACAATTTGTTTTAATTACCGACGCTAGCAATTTTGCATTAGGAGCAGTTTTAATGCAAAATAACAAAACCATTGCGTATGCAAGTAGAACTTTAAACCAACATGAAGAGCATTATTCTACTATAGAAAAAGAATTATTAGCAATAGTGTGGGCTACGAAGTATTTTAGGCAAATCTCAACCAAAATACAAACAACTTACAAATTATACTACGGACAAAATTACATTGTATCAAATACCAATAACAAAACAAAAAGATATTATACCAAAACCAATAGTTTAAACTTCTGTACTTTCATTATTAAAAATGGATTCTTTTTTTCAATAGTATGATTATACTCATACGAAATAAAAAAGTATTAAAAATAAATCAGGAAAGTATTTTTGAATAAGCTAATTATGTAATGAAAACATTTTAAAAATTATTAAAATAAAACTGAAAAAAGCAATTCAAAAACTAGGATACAATATTGTAACAAAAAAGTTCCTTAAATACATGTAAAAATTAATAGATTTCAGCAGATTTACAGGGACTGCAAATATCTTAGGGTGGAGGTGTCACATAGCCACATTTAGAACTATACCTAAACATTCCATTCTCTTATTCATCGTCCTATTCATTGTCATTATCATTATTACTATCACTATTAATATCACTTTCATTATCATTACTTTTATTTTTATCACTTTCAATATCAATATTATTACAATATTATAATGTAATAACTACTTTGCTTAAAAATACTTTGCGTTTTACTTTGTTTGTAAAAATAATTTTTGTAAAAGTAAGATTTTGAAAATACTTCAAATAAATTTTATAGATTTAATTAGTGCTTCTATATCAACTAAGTACCTTAAATTGCTTTAACATTTTTACAGTGCCATATCCTGTTCACTTTCCATTACCTGAAATCAAATCTTATTCATATGTGTCAAATAGTGTCAGAGATATGACAAATTTGATTTTTCTAGATGGAAGGGGCGTGACCCCGCCCATTTTTTACCAAACATTATTTTTCCCAGTGCCAATTACATATGAACCGAGTCTCATTCCCATGAGTCCAATATTTCCAGAGATACAAGAATTTCGGATCGAGGGGGCGTGGCATCGTCCATTTTTTTATTGGATGCAAATAACTTAAACATTGTTCGTACACATACTAAATTTCATTCACTTATCTCAAACAGTTTCAGAGATAGAACTGATTCTTGCCATTAAGGCACCATTTTTCCATATAAATAGCGTTTTTCCGACCTTCAACGGCCTTGCGGCACTGTAAAATATTTTCCGATCGGAACCAAAATTTTTATGCTTCATATTTACACCAATAGGAAACTTTTTAGCCCCTGGGAGCAAGGTTTTTTTCATTTTCAATTTTAACGATAGGTCTAGTATACATACATCCTAACCAAATAGTTCGCTCGGATCTCTCTGTCGCACATTTTCATTTGTACCAATATTTCATTTCTTAAAGCTCGGCAACCCTGGCTTAAAACAGGTTTTTCACAAGCAACCCTGTATCACCGTGTTCGCAATGAAATTATCTTTAAAAAAAATTTATTAATTAAACAGATGAGTGCAAATTTGTGGTATTGGCCTACCTTTAAAGCCTGGCAACCCTATGCCTTGCCAGGAAAAAAATAGGCAACCCTACCTTAACATATTGTAGAGGCTCTAAGCTTTCGAATGGTATATAATTTTTTCATTAAACAGATGAGTGGAAATTTGTGGTTTTGGCCGACCTTTTAAAGCCTGGCAACCCTATGCCTTGCCAGGAAAAAAATATGCAACCCTACTTTTACACATTGTAGAGGCTCTAAACTTTCGAATGGTATATGATTTTTTCATTAAACAGATGAGTGGAATTTTTGAAAAAAATGCACTTTTCAATATGGAATGAACCATAGCCTTGCCTGGATTTTTTTAGGCAACCCACTCACAATATGTTTCTAAACGTATTTACTTTCATAAAAAATAGGTTTCATCCATTAAACAGATGAGTGAAAATCTCTCCTTATTCGTATCTTAGACTAAAACGTCCGTTGCTTTGTGTTGAAACAGCATTTCGTAAAAAAATGTCGCATAATATTAGGAATTTTTTGACTTAAGAGCAAAGTTTACAAAAGGCATCAACTTTGTTACTGATGCGCTGATTGCTATGCATTGTCAAATTTGTAGTTAGGCGTTATGAAATGCAAGAATGATGCAGTAAAAAAATAAGCTCCTAAAATTATGCGACATTTTTTTCACGAAAATGCTGTTTCAACACAAAGCAACGGACGTTTAGGAAGTCGCCCGACGTAGCAAAGTTTGGAATGTTTTTGGAAAGATTGTAAGTAATGCCGATGAGGAGCAACCAGGGTATATGACCCACGCAGCCCGTCGAATTTCGTGAAACATAAATGCTATAAACTTCCACAGGATCCTAACAAAATTGATGTGGGTAATATGACCAAAAACAATGTCACAACAGCAGTTACTCAATGGATCATAATGGACATAACGTCAATATCAAAAAAATTCTTCCGCACTCAACCACTGTTGCTCGAAATATTGACGGACTTTTCGAAAAATACCTTCAAAAACTGAAATCAGATATTTGTTTGGTGGAAAATTACGATTTTGCGCTCACGTGTGATATGTGGAGCGATTCTTACCAAAACAAGCACTTTATAGCACTTACGGCTCATTTTATTCTAAAAGGAAATCTACATAAAAGGATTTGGGTTTTAAATGCATGGAGGGAGAGAGAGCAACAGGTTTTTGTTTCAACATTTTACTTCAAAAATTTAATTCAACACACATGTTGTTTTTTTTATTATTTTAGATGTTAACGTACACAAGAAGGTAAATAAGCTTCTGAGCATATTTGATTGCAGTTTCGATTCGCGAAGTGTTGTTGTAACTGACAGAGGATCATATATGTTAGCAGCTTTTAAGGAAAACGTCAACATTAATTGAGGGGTGGCCGTACCAAAGGGCCTAAGTACCATTTCGAGGCAAAAGTATTGTCATAATTTGAAAAGGGTGGCATTTTGTTAGAAATTAATAAAATTGTTTTCTGTTTTCACTAAAAATTTTCTTGATAGCGTGAAATTGATTTCATTATGTTGAAAAAATTATAACAGTCAAATAACAGACTATTAGGCACATAAAAAGTATGACTTAGGCCCTTTGGTACGGCCACTCCTCAATTGTGTAGATCAATTACTGAACAACGCACTTCAAAACTCTATGGATAAAATAGAAGCAGTGTCTTTTTAAAGCCGATTGTGCAGAAAACTAGTGAAATATTTCAAAAAATCTGGATTAAATGCTCTGCTGAAATCATCACTGTAAGGTTAATCTCCTACTATGTAGATGGAATACAATGTTTTTTGTTTTTCTATCAATTGAACAAAACTGGACAGACATTGATAGCAATCTTCGTAATAAAAAGGAGCTAAAAAGAATTTCAAGACTTAATATAATACGTCTAAAAAATTAGAAGGTGATAGCTACTCAACGATGCATTTTGTATATTCCCACATTCATTCATTGAAAAACATATGCACTGATCAAGACTCAGATTCAGATTTTATAAAATCATTTAAAGAGAAATTGCGTTCAGAGCTTGAGAATGCTGTTCTTAAAAACCTTAAAATTTTCCACAAGATTGCTGTATTCCTTTTCCCCCGACAAACAGGCTTATTCTTTTTACTGAAAATGAAAGGGCAGAAACAGAAGAAGCTTGTAAGGAACTCATGCAATTTTTATTCAATAAACAGTCAGATGCTGAACTTCAGCCACATTTTTATTAATTTTTTTCATTGCTGATAATGTTGAGTTCAGTTCCTTACTTTTCGAAAAAATATTTTAAGTTAAAAATAAATGAATTTTTTCAATAAACAGTCAGATGCTGAACTTCAGCCACAGATACTCGCAAATGCAAATGTATTTGCAGATTTTATTTTTAATGAATGTATCAGTGAACGACATGAAAAAATATCGCTTGAGCTAACGTCTTATAAAAACACATCCATTGAGTTAACACCAGGTTTTGATATTTTGAAGTGGTGGGACTTGCATAAAAGCCAGTATCCCCTCCTTTTTAAAGTTAGTTGCCTTGTATTGGGTACTCCGGCAAGTAGTGCGCCTTCTGAACGGGTCTTTTCACTATCAGGAAATACGATTTATAATAAAAAGACTTCCATCATTTCTAATGAAAAAACTCTTGAACAAATTATGTGTATACATTAGCGATGCCAATCCCGGTATCCCGGCCTTTTTCAAGTCCCGAGAATCCCGGGATTAGTCCATGCAAATCCCGGGATTAATAAAAAGCAATTTTTATCAAAAATATAAAATTATTATGAAATATTTTGCTATTTTCTACTGAATTCTTCATATGGTAGGGGAGATTGGGGAGTTTTCCAACAGAGGGAGTTGGGGAACATGTCAATGAATGTCAAATGATAGTAGTTGTCATGTGTCCTACTACTGTCAATTGTTTGTCTCGCTACTATCTAACTTTTTCATCAGCATTCGTCACGTCAATAGATATTCTTCGTGTCGCTCTTCCTTGTGTGTCGAAAAATTTGTGGGAAAGTTTCATTGGCCTCTTGTGTTTGCGGTATTTTCAGTCACTTGTTGAAGCTGATCATAAAGGTCAGTATATACAAAACATTCCTTTGTGAATATCCTTTCAACTCATGAAAGTAATGATGCATAAACATTTGATGTATCGATGCCACGGTGGCCATTAGGTATTCGCTTATTTTACGATTTTCTGATTTTCGTTGATGCCGCCCCCTGAAATCCTTCTAATAGTCATAAAAACAAATACTATGAAGTTTCACGGCGATCGAATAACGATAACCCGGGCCGCAAGTCAGGTCAAGGTCAAGTTGAGTTTCAGGCAAAAAATAATGAAAATTTTTTTTCAACCTAATTAAATTAGTCAAAACATAATTTTATCTTATAGCAAATTGAAATACCTTTCTAACAGGCTATAAATGTTTAAAATCGGGTAATAAATACGAATTCTATGAATTTTTCTTTTACGGCATTAGCAAAATTGCCGCAAAATACCATATGTAGTAGTATGGCATTTTGCGACAATTTTGCTAATGTCGATAAAAGAAAAACTCATAGAATTCGTATTTATTACCCGATTTTAAACATTTATAGCTTGTTAGAAAGGTATTTCAATTCTATGAATTTTTCTTTTACGGCATTAGCAAAATTGCCGCAAAATACCATATGTAGTAGTATGGCATTTTGCGACAATTTTGCTAATGTCGATAAAAGAAAAATTCATAGAATTCGTATTTATTACCCGATTTTAAACATTTATAGCTTGTTAGAAAGGTATTTCAATTTGCTATAAGATAAAATTATGCTTTGACTAATTTAATTAAGTTTAAAAAAAATTTTCATTATGTTTTGCCTGAAACCTCAACTTGACCTTGACCTCTCTTGCGGGCCGGGTTATCGTTATCCGATCGCCGTGAAACTTCATAGTATTTGTTTTTATGACCATTAGAAGGATTTCAGGGGGCGGCATCAACGAAAATCAGAAAATCGTAAAATAAGCGCATGCCTAGTGGCCATGTTGAACATGTAGAAAGTGGGGAGTTGCGCAACAAAATAAGAAAAAGGCCGTCAAATCATCACCAGCGAAGCGCCGTCCAGTGCGCGTTCTGCAGGTAGCGAAAATAATTCCAAGTCTATCCAAATCTGAAGAATTACAATACATGTGAAATGTGCCAATTTAACAGCCAGCTACTACACCTTTATTCACTGGGAATTGGATTAATCGGACTTTGTTTTTTTTTTTTTTTTTTGATTTTCAATACGATTTCAACTTTACCATTGTTCACAAATAAATTACATAAAAAATATTCATCAAAATATGTAATTTTTTTTAATTTAAAGCTATGATTCACAACTCCCTTCGTGTTGCACAACTCCCCAAAATCGCGTCTTTTGCATAACTTTTAGATTTTTTAAAATTTCAACCGAACCCTTTAGCCAGAAATTATGTTTTGAGACATACTAGAGATTCTTTATACTGAGATGCTAAAAAAAATTAATTTCATAGTTTTTTTCCTTGAAAAAAAACTTCCCATTCTCTCCTACTATTTTATGTCTTCAAAATGACATGAGACATAAATTCATGATGCCATTTTGAAATGATCGTAACTTTTTATAGGAAAATCATTTAAGACCACATCGTAGCTCATTTTGAAGACAACGAATAGAACTAGGTGCTGCATTGAATAAAAATTGTAAAATAGTTTCGTGCATCCTCCATACAACTTCAAATATCGTGTTTTTGAAATTTTAGTTAATGATATCTCAAAAACCGTGCTTGATGGACCGATTCGGATTCAGAATCGACATATACATCGGAAATGACTATTTTTGTTTAGAATTATTTCAATTATTTTTGTTTTCAAAAACTGCACAAATTTTAGTGTTGGTTTTTTCTAAATTCAATTACCAACAAAAATGAGCCAAGTCGGATGAAAATCGGTGGTTGTTCAACAAAATTAGATATTATAGCCTTTTTTTACACAATTTTCCTGCACTGTTTAAGGAAAGAAGATATCGTTTCAAAAAAAGTTACAATGCTAAGATTTTGCCGGCCGCTTTAATATAGGTTTTACACAAATCGGGTGGCGCTTTCATTTTCAAATTTAAAAAATTTTTTAAACTCTAAAATTTTTTGATCTCAGTAAGTGATATATATATGGGTTATTCCATCATAATGTAAAATGTCTATCGTTTACTTATCTCTAAAAGAATTTTTAAAAATTTATAAAAGAGGACTTTTTCAAGCAAATTTATCTCACTTTTGCTCAGTTTATTATGACACATGGTTTTTTATTTCAAAACTTTTCATTATAATATCCTCTCTTATTGCCTGTGACAATAAGGAGTAGCGGCTTGGGCCGATTTTTGGTCAAAAAGCTCATGGATTATGCGGCTTTGATTTGTGACCAAAGATTGTCATAAGCAGTTATTTCTTATTACAATAGACATAATCAAAAGATCAAAAATTCGATTGTACACTACAAAAATTCCACTGATTTCATTCTTGTGCCGAAAGTCAGAACAGAATGTCCCGTCGAGTCACAAACTCAAAAGGTTATATTTTCTTCATCAAAATAGCTTGCTTTTAATTTAAACTCATCAATTGTAGTCACATATTTCTTTAATTGCAACATAAAAAAATTCATAAAACTGCATAAAACTGGCTAAAATTCTTCCATAAGTTAGAAAATTAAAAAGAGCGACAGAAAACATTAACATTAAATAAGGGTTATTTAGTTATTTCTCGAGACTGTTGTTACAGCTCAGAGCTTAAAATAACTTTGTTAGGACCAAAGTTTTGCCATAATCTATAGCAAAATGTCTATTGAGTCACAATGGAATGCCCCATATATATATTATATATAAATATAGTTTAAGCTTATGAATTATTTGTAAATTAAATTTTTATGTTTGTTTTTTTTTTATAATTTCTTGTTAATTTTTATTATTCAAATGAAAATTTAAATTAAAACGATTGACCGTTTAATATGAATTGAACATTTTAATAAATACATTCTTACATTCTAACAAAAAAGTGTGCTTTTAATGTCAAAATAAAAATCATACCTAATCCCGAAAAATCCCGGGACCCCGGGATTGCGATTTTATAATCCCGAAATCCCGGGATCGCCGAAATGCCCGAAAATTGGCATCCCTAGTATACATGTTAATTCAAAGGATTATATTGAGCAAGAATGACAAAACGTTGAAAAAAATTCTAGGAAAGAATTGATTATGTTTTTCAACACAGTACACATTAGGGCGGGCCGAAAAATGAAAATTTTCGAAATTAATAAGAGCCTAGTGCGGAAAAGTTGTCATTCGGGTTTATTAATTAACATGCAAAATTATTTTAAAATTGAATAATATCTCCTTGGGACTTAAAGTTTGAGAACTTGGGCCAAAATAGACATATTTTCCAAAAAATATAACTTTTCCATTTTTTTCAAAATCGCTATCAGACTAGTGCAGAAAATGTTTCCCTCGGTCTGTTCAAACAAACTAGTAACAAATTTTTCACATTGAGTAATATCTTCAGGCCGAGGCCGACTTTTGAATTTTACGAATTTCGACCAAACTGAAGTTTCTTCAGAAAATTGCATTTTTCAAATTTTTTGAATTCCTTACTGGTCAAGTACGGTAAAGTTTCCCCTTGGATTAAATAAATAAATTGGAAATGTTGACCTGTGTCACACGCACCTTTATTTTTAGGAATTCGGACCATGTCCGAAATTTTTTTCCGAACGTACAATCGTTAAAAATTTTCCAAATATTCCTGAGTCAAGTGCCGTTAGTTAAAAAACTTATACATTTTTTAACGGGGTTTTATATTTACTCTTATAACGAATTATTTAAAACTTTTGAAATTGTTGCAAGAAGTAGGCGAAGAAGTCCTAGAAGATGTGGATATGGTGAGTGAATCAGATATTTCAAAAGTTACAGACAGGAATAAGATAAGAAATAGATAGAGGAAAAAAATGCGCTCTGAGTTGCAAAGACGTGGGAACGAAGAAAAACTTCAAGCCCCCTTTTTCGATAAACGAAAAGATAAAACTTTAGAAGACAGAAAAAAAACTTGTGAATCTAAGCCTGTCGTTAACTTTTCAAAGTTGGCAGTAGATGATCCATTTTCAATATCAGAAAAATTGTCGTAAACATTTGAGTAGTCATCAGCAGTACATTTATGATATTTACAAAGTCGTAACAACAGGTTATTGGTCAGCACTTTTTTCGGTAAGCCGTCGCATGTCCGTTAGATGACAGCAACAAGTCGAGTTTTGCGTTTGTATATTGCAACCACAGATGTGTCCGAGAATTTGAAAATCTTGGTTGAGTTTATCATTAAAGTGTATGCGCCAATGTTGTTTTTGATCAAATCAAAGACTTATTGTAAAGATGGTCCTAAACATTTATGGGAAATGATAATATTGTCCCATTATCTTTCCGCCGACTTGAAGAATATTGTGGATGCTGTCATAAGTCGTAACGCTTTTTATGCCCATCCTGAGAAAATTTTAGTCTCAATGCTTACGGATGAAAAAATCACAACAAAGAGCTTGCTATAAAAAAGATTTTGATGTCCAGGGATAAAGGAACATTCAGAAGGGAATACGGGCGTTTACATTGCTTAATTTTAGTGCTAAGGATTATTTTGACCTTATCGAATGGAACGACTACATCTGTAACGTCCCAAATGACGTTACAATAACAAATCGAAATATATTGCACCACAGGTTAACATAATTATAAAAAAAAGCAACAAAAATAACACAAATCAACAAATCAACAGCATCCTCATATGCTGTACGCACGCAACAGCAACAAACCAACAACAAAGAACAACCGACATGCAAAATACACGGCAGCCATATGATTTCACTGTCGCTGCGCAACTATAAAAGGGCAGTGAAGAATGCAGAAGGCAGGCAGTCACAGCCAGGCGTTCAATGCGACAACATCAATATTAGATAAAAATAATATTGATATTTCAAACATTGAAAGCTAAAAAGCAAAGTGCAAAGGCCTCGTATTCCTAGGGTATTCCTAAGGTAGTAAATAGATAGTAGCTAGTGTATCATTAAGCCTTCCTGGGTAACCAGTGCTACTCGCCACATCGAATACTTCCTTATAGTATTCATACGGTTTGGCCGATATTATCTGCCTCATCGAGTACTTCCTTATAGTGCTCATAAGGTGAGAGCGGTTAGGTGAAAGGGAAACACTTCCTTATAGTGTTTCGATAGGTTCCTGGGCAACCAGTGCTACTCGCCACATCGAATACTTCCTTATAGTATTCATACGGTGTGGCTGATATTATCTGCCTCATCGAGTACTTCCTTATAGTGCTCATAAGGTGAGAGCAGTCAACAAATATAGTTGTCCGAGCAAGACGAGGAAAGGAGGAACGAGACAGTAAACACAAGGAGTACCTGCCTCCATAGGATCATTGAGGACCGGATCATAAGCCATCGAAGAAACCGATGCGAAATTTAGAATCGAAAGAATTTTGTTATTGAATAATTAAATACATAAAAGAAATTGTATAAAACGGATAAATTGAAAAAAAAAATAAAATAAATTTTAAAACTAAGAGGTGATTGTCTTTTAGTCTGACCCTGGACACCGTTGAGCTTACCTCAGCCCTAGACAAAAACAATCGTTACAAATGGCACCCAAGTTTTCTGGTCCGTATCGAGTGGTACAAAGACCATCGCCTGTTATCGTTATTCTGGAGGACTGTGACAATTTAAGATGCCCCACCAGGAAAATTCAACAAACTTATCGGGTACATGTGAAGGATATAAAACCTTTCGCTCATCCAACAGAAACCCCCGGCGGGGAAAAGTAACCATCAAGTGAACTACGAACCGTCAGAACATAAAAAAAAACCCAACAAAAAAAAAAATAATAATAATTAAAATAAGCATATAAAAATAATATGGAGGATGCTGAAAAAAGAAAAAAAATAATAATAAAATAAATAATAATATCTGTAGAACTTAAGCTACAAATATTACCAAGCAAGCAAGAAACAAAAAGAGAAGTATAATATTTCAGAAAACACTAGCAGGCATTACCTCGACTGTTAAATAAGGGCAAAAGAGATCATGCCCAGCAACAACAAATAAGGGTATGGCAACGTGTCAAGATTTAGACACCACAAGTACAAAAAAAAAATAATGATAAAAAAAAAGAACCCTACAAGCACATATGATTTGACATTCTGAAAGAGGATGTTGAAAAGTTGAGCGTACCTTCTTATTATTGCATCGCGAGACACACAACGTAAAAAAAAGGAAAGAGGAAAAGAAAACAAAAAAAAAAAAAAAACCCTGCAAAAAGAGACCCTATAGAAATAACGGGACGACAGTTTAAAGAAAAAGTATAAAAGGCGAACGTCAAAAAGGAAAAATCCGCAGTCAGTGGAAAAAATTTTATAAGAAACAATCATCATGTCACACGACGCAAAAAAAAGGCTGTTCAACGGTGGGGCACAAACCTCAGTGAAGTGCCCAAAAAGCGAGCAAAAGAATCACGGGCTCAATTATTGTATCATGAGATGTATCCTGAGTTGAAAAGTGAGGCAACGCGTGCTCCAACGGTGGCCTCCGTTATAGTAAAACCTGCACCAAAAAAAATATCACCGGCCGAAAAGAGCAAGCCTCCAGGAACAACACAGGCCACACACATGTCCCACACAACCAAGCCAGAAAGTCGAACTTCCTCAGGAGCAGCAGCAAAAGATAGCAAGAACAGGAACCGAACACGAGCACCACCAAAGAAGGAAGAGCCAAAGCACAAAGTATTGACGGCCACTGTGGTAAAACAAACAGCAGCCGCTGAAGCAGGACCATCAAAAATCAACACCCCTGCGACCAGTCCGCAAGGAAATCCAGATGAGGACTGGGCATTCCTAAACGACTTTTTGGTGACAAAACAGAATTCCCCCATCATCTCTTTAAGTACTTCAGATGAGTTTGTAATGGGAGTAAGCCCCATAAAGGACCTGTTTCCAAAACCACCTAACCAAACTCCGATTTCACCAGTCGTGGAAGCGCCCAGTACCACGATAACCGTCCATGGAGAGCCACCAACTCAAGTGATACCAGAAAAGCCCGACCTGCAAGCAACACCGACACTACCACCACCACAACCAAAATCATCCATGCCGAAACAACCTAACGTCCAACCGGCAATAAATGCGCCGCAGCCGCCGCCAGCACAAAAAAAACACACCAACCCGAAGAAAAAGGGTCATCAATTTTTAACCAGGGCTCCAAACCCCAGCATTTTCAATGGGATCATCATCCCCCAACAACCAAATAACACAAAATTTTTTACAATGAAGCACCCCATCACCGGCGGAACCATGGCAGTACGCCTCATATCACGAGACATATGCTCCGTGGCATACCAGGGGCAACGGGCCTGGTTTCTAACCGAACAACCCCACTGATTCGGGAAAAGAAAAAAAAAACAAAGAAAAAAAAACAAAAAAAAAAATAAAATAACTAAAAATATATGTACATATGTATATACTTGAAGTATTATGAATTTAAATAAGTTACGTTTTCCTATCTCATGAATTTTTTTTTGTTATTTTTGAATTGAACTACCTTTAAGTTAAGCCTTCAACTTGTTATTATTACAAAAAAAAAAAAAATAAATAAATAATAAACTATAAAACAAAAAAAAAAAAAATTTAAAATACCATAAAAACCAACAAAAAAAAAAAATAATAATGGAAAAAAATAAATTCTTGCCCAATGTATTTTGTTAATGGAAAATTCTGACGAGAAGGTTCCCGTCTGCGAAGTAGGGGGGGACTGTAACGTCCCAAATGACGTTACAATAACAAATCGAAATATATTGCACCACAGGTTAACATAATTATAAAAAAAAGCAACAAAAATAACACAAACCAACAAATCAACAGCATCCTCATATGCTGTACGCACGCAACAGCAACAAACCAACAACAAAGAACAACCGACATGCAAAATACACGGCAGCCATATGATTTCACTGTCGCTGCGCAACTATAAAAGGGCAGTGAAGAATGCAGAAGGCAGGCAGTCACAGCCAGGCGTTCAATGCGACAACATCAATATTAGATAAAAATAATATTGATATTTCAAACATTGAAAGCTAAAAAGCAAAGTGCAAAGGCCTTGTATTCCTAGGGTATTCCTAAGGTAGTAAATAGATAGTAGCTAGTGTATCATTAAGCCTTCCTGGGTAACCAGTGCTACTCGCCACATCGAATACTTCCTTATAGTATTCATACGGTTTGGCCGATATTATCTGCCTCATCGAGTACTTCCTTATAGTGCTCACAAGGTGAGAGCGGTTAGGTGAAAGGGAAACACTTCCTTATAGTGTTTCGATAGGTTCCTGGGCAACCAGTGCTACTCGCCACATCGAATACTTCCTTATAGTATTCATACGGTTTGGCCGATATTATCTGCCTCATCGAGTACTTCCTTATAGTGCTCACAAGGTGTGAGCGGTTAGGTGAAAGGGAAACACTTCCTTATAGTGTTTCGATAGGTTCCTGGGCAACCAGTGCTACTCGCCACATCGAATACTTCCTTATAGTATTCATACGGTTTGACCGATATTATCTGCCTCATCGAGTACTTCCTTATAGTGCTCATATGGTGGGAGCAGCTAGGTATATTTAAGTGTAGAGTATTCCTAGGCTAGAAAAGTAATTAGTCACGTATCATAAGACTCTCCTGGGCAACCAGTGCTACTCGCCACATCGAATACTTCCTTATAGTATTCATAAGGTTTGGCTGATATTATCTGCCTCATCGAGTACTTCCTTATAGTGCTCACAAGGTGAGAGCGGTTAGGTGAAAGGGAAACACTTCCTTATAGTGTTTCGATAGGTTCCTGGGCAACCAGTGCTACTCGTCACATCGAATACTTCCTTATAGTATTCATACGGTGTGGCTGATATTATCTGCCTCATCGAGTACTTCCTTATAGTGCTCATATGGTGAGAGCAGTCAACAAATATAGTTGTCCGAGCAAGACAAGAAAAGGAGGAACGAGACATTAAACACAAGGAGTACCTGCCTCCATAGGATCATTGAGGACCGGATCATAAGCCATCGAAGAAACCGATGCGAAATTTAGAATCGAAAGAATTTTGTAATTGAATAATTAAATACATAACAGAAATTGTATAAAACGGATAAATTGAAAAAAAACAATAACATAAATTTTATAACTAAGAGTTGATTGTCTTTTAGTCTGACCCTGGACACCGCTGAGCTTACCTCAGCCCTAGACAAAAACAATCGTTACACATCATAGCTGAGCCGCCTATGCTGCAAAATATTAGTAGGAATAAGTTTCAAGAGATGATTAAAGATTCATGTAATCCAAGGGGAAATTTTACCGTATTTGGTTAATAACGATTTCAAAAAGTTCGAAAAATGATTTTTTTTAAAAAAAAAAGGTCTATTTTGGCCTATATTCATAAAATTCGAGGTTCAGTTTCTGCCTGTAGATATTATTCAATGTGAAATATATTTTATTAGATTGGTTAAACAGTCCAAGGAAAACATTTTCCGAACAAGTCTGATAGCGATTTTGAAACAATGGAAAAGTTATATTTTTTGGAAAATATGTCTATTTTGGCCCAAGTTCTCAAACTTTAAGGCCCGAGAGGCAGCACAAGATATTCAATTTCAAAATAATTTTGGATGCTAATTAACAAACCCTAATGACAACTTTTCCGCACTAGTCTCTTATTAATTTCGAAAATTTTCATTTTTTACACATACATACATACACATATATTTAGTTTTTATTTATTTATCCAAAAAACTTTACGAATTTCGGAAAGTAAAGACTGTTTTTGTTTTCTAAGCGACATTTATATGTACCTACATAAGCACCAAAAAATAAATAAATTACCAAAGAGGCGCTTCTTTTCAGTTCCCTTCGGAAGCAGTTTTTAATAATTCCCATTGGGATCTAACACACAATTTCGCAGTGATGCCAAATCCTCTAAAAGAAATTAAGAAAAATCCTTTTTCAAATGAAATTGCAGGAAAAATACTAAGAAAAACTATTTTTTTATTAAATAATGTCTGGCACAAAAAATCATCTAATACATATACATATTAACAACAATGTAAATATATAGAGTTATGTAGACAGAAGTGGGCCATGTTTTTATTTTCGTGTTGTAAAATGGTGAAAAATTCAAATTTCTCAAAAATTTTGTTTTTAATCGCAAGAGTTTCCCAAGACGCAACTTTCCATCATATCAGATTTCTTAAATTCAGTTGTAAAGAATTTTCCTTTTTTATGTAAAAAAAAAGTGTATTTTTCGAGTTTTCCGAAATTGTAGGGAGAAGTGGGCCACCAAAATTTTTATCTGAAAAATGCTGCCATCTGTTTTAAATTCTTCTTCTAGGGGTTTTTAGAGGCGCTGATCACAAATCTGTTGTTAAATTCGCAAAATTGAAAATACTTGACGCGAAATGAGGGTCAAAAATTAAAAAAAAACATGGACTTTAATAATGTTTATTTAACCCTTTCGGCCCGGCTGGGACAATATATATATGTAAATTGGGATATATTGTACGAGCCGGGTCGAAAGGGTTAATGTCTGGAAAAAGGAGTGATGAAGTAGAAATTACAAAGTTGTTGTGAAAAAACATTTTGCAGTGATTAAGCACAGATCCTAATCGCAATTGACACACGTGAAGTCGGTGCGGTTGGTCATATCAACGCACTGTAAATGGAAGGGTCGGTCGCAGATGTCGCATTCGATGGAATTTTTTTTTTTGTGAGCTTTGTTTGGACTTTCTTTTTTTGAGTTTTTTCACAGCTGGTTGTGAACAATTGACTTCTTTTGAATCTTTTGTTGGTATCTGCGATTTTTCATAATTTACCACTTTTTTGGTAGTTTCCTTCTTTTTTTTGAAGGCATAAGGGCTAAAATGATAAAAATGAGTAAATAAGACGTTTGCATAATTAATAAAAACACTTTACTGAGCAAAGAACGGCATTACTCAAGTGGCCCATGTCTGTTCACAAATAGTGGCCCACTTCTGCCTACAAGCCCCTTTTTTTGCATATGCATTCCACAAAAACACTACGTGAATAATGGCCAAAAATCACATTGCATTTCAAAGATAACATGTTTTACTAACATATTGCATATTTACATGAGTACTTCTGGTAAAAATTCGATCACAAATCGAATAAAAGGGTACGAGGGTAAAAACTTTCTCGCCAAAATCTATAGCACGTTTCTCTGGACAGTGCGAAAGCAGGTTTATAACCCCCAAATGCTTATAAAAAGTGACCTCGCGTCAAAATACGATAATTAATGTGCGCGGTTTGACATAGATGTCACTAATCTTAAAATTACTTGGGTGGCCCACTCCAACCTGTGGCCCACGTCTGTCTACATCACCCTACTTTATTAGATCTCATAAAATTTTGTAAATTATAATTTAGCCTTCATGTTTACTTGATTTTGTTAAAGAAAGCTTGTACAGTGCACTCGTAATGATATGAACTAATTAAGACCAAAATTATGTTCATATTTTAGAGCTTTTTGCTTTTTTTGTATGGAAAAAGTGTTCATACATATTTTAGGGGTGTTCATGTTTTGGGATGTTAATATTATCGCGAGTGCACTGTATATTCGTTGGTTACAATAGAGTTATACACGTTCTGGAGTAACGAGCTGAGTAACAGGGTAAAAGTGCACTCAGTTACTCTGAATAGTGAGCATACTCAATACTTTGCACTTATATTTGCTTTTTGTTTCTCAAAATAATTTTAGGTGACAACAAAAAAAAAAAAAATGTTTTAAATGAATATTTTGCTCTCATTCTAATTTTTTTTTTTTTGATGAACGAAAATTGTCTTTCAATAATAAACAAGTTCAAACGTTTCTATAGAAATAGAAATAGTAAAAAAAGGCAAAAGTGTAAGATTATTTAACACTAGAAAATAGCTTGACTCTCTTACTCAGGACGTTACTCTAGATCGTGAATACCCCAAATGATTTTTTTAATTAAACTGACAATGCACTTAGCACTTACTCACTTATTTTCGTATTTCAATTTTTAAGGATCACATAATCTGGTGAAAAAAGCACCACGTTGGCATCACTTCATTATCAAAAAGGAAGCACAAAGCAGGGAACAAAAAAGTACTTTTGTCACTAAATGAGTAGGGGAGATGTGTGAACCTTGGTCGGAGTGTACTTCGGTCCGAGTGTCGGTTGCCACTCAACAGTTGCACGTGTACGATAATGTTCTTCTATGGAATTTTTCACTCATACCGGTGACTCATATTAGTAGACTTCAGACCGTCAAGCTGTATGCATGTATAAAAAGTGATGGGAAATGTGTTTTTTGTGTGTAAAAATTTGTTTTTATTATAATATTTCAGTTCTACAACTTCAGGAGGGAAGTTTAGTTATTGTTTTAAGCTTTTAGTGTGTTTTAGATGTATTTAGATTTATATATGTTATGGGTGTTGACAGTTTTTAAAACATGCTGTCTATGTGTACTTTGGACCTATGATAATTGACCAGCGAGCCTTTTTCGATGGGCAACCAGAAAGCCATAATCGCCTCTCAATATAATATTTTTATTATTATTTACGTGATTAATGTATTTATTTGCAACAATTTTTGTTTAATTAATTGTTTTTTCCTAAATGCACTTTTTGTGTTATAATTTTTGTTTATGATTAATTTTTATTTTATTGAAAAAAATGTTACTTTTGATTACATAATAAATGGTTCTTTCATAATTTATTACCTAAATACAATGTATTCTCTTTTATTTTTAATAGTTCAAGGTACACTTGCATGGTGTACCTCGGACCGTTTGAGATTGCAACGGAAAAAGTAATAGAAATATCATTGTCACGTCATTTGATTCTAAAAACATTGTAGAAATATAACTTAATCAAAAAACTAAAGAAACTTTTTTGGAAAATCCAGCACATTGAAAAAACTGAAAAACGGACCAAGGTACACACATCACCCCTATTTAGTAGTGCACACTACTACTACAGTGTGCATTTAAAATAACTGAAACAAATCAAACAATTTTTTTTTTTTTCAAATTCTGAACTGGAGCATTTGATAAATAAAAAACAGGTACAAAACAAAACGTTTCTTGAAACGAAATGTCTTAAAACGCAAACAAGACGTCTTGTGCAGACCCCTAAGTTAAACAAGGAATTTTTTTGTAATTGTTCAGATCTCTATTGTGAAACTGATTTATTTCAATAGAAGTATAAATAAACAAAACGAATTTGTTAATGTGAGAGATGAGCAGTATGTAAAATTTTTTCGCAGTATTTATTATATTTTCTTTTTTATTAAGGGGGTTGCGTATACTCATAAGCCATGAAAAATTCGAATGCTAAAAAGTTTGTTTTCAGGAACACACTTTTTTGAAAGCGTGTAAGCAATGCATAAAATAAATATAATTTGAAAAAGATTCAATTCAATTTCCAAAACAAGTTATTCTTTTAAAAACATTTAATTGACAGCAATCACTCTAATTTTTCAAAACGACTTGCGCATTAAATTTGCCTCGAAAATTCATTTAGTTAGGATGCATAATTAAAATTTGTTATTCGTTTAACGCTTTATCAAATGTTATATACTTACATCAACAAAAACGGAGTTAATGTAATCCGTAAAGGCATTTCCTTGAAACGATGTTAAATATGGGCGAAAATTATCAGCTGAAAAAACAAATTTATGTTAATAGTTCGAAAAAGCATTGCGCGTATACTAGCAATAAAATAGTTGCCAAACTTTTACACATTTTCTATTAATTAGTCTGGTTACTACTTAATTACAAAAATCATAACATGTCATTAAATGGACTCAAAGTTTTCTTTTTATTTAAAAAACTCCAAACTTTTTCAATCAGAAGCCAATTGTTAAGTGAATGCAACTTTTTTAAAAGGTCGATATTTAAGTAGTTAACGTCAATTTGAAGGCTTGGCAACTGTTTAATTGGTGTTTAATTGGCCAACTAATTAGAACCATGCATGCGCTATCTTTTAAAGAAACTTACGAGGAACACACAGAACGTCTCTATTTTTTTCTCTATTGTCTGCTCTGTGCCCACCTGCACAATCGCCGATCGTAAACCTAGAATAAATGGATAAGAATTATTAAGTCTAGGGTTGTCAAGTTTTTTACGAAGATTGCAATTATTTGGGAAAAAATTTCTCGGCGTGCCTTAACCCGTTTTAAATCGAACGTCGTAGCACATCAAATTTATTTCCAGATTCTGTTTACTTATCGTTTAAATGATGTATAAAACAATTTTCACTCGTGACTTCTCGACTAAATTTTGAGATAATCCCTTTTCCAATTGGGGCATATTTCCATACAAAAAAAAAAAAATTTTTTAACTACATTAAACAAACATCAAAATAATTACATTCGATGTGTTTTGCGACGATGCTAAATGCGAATCCGACCTCAGAATTGCTCTATCGTGTATAGTTCTTGCGATATTCTAACCTAAAAACCAAAAAAAGTTGTTTTTTGCCATTTTTTTAAGCTATATAACTATATAACATATCATTTATTCGTTAAGTGTAGGTAAATTACTTGAAAGTTCTAATCTTTTCCTTTAAAATCTAATTTAAATTATGCTTATATCTTCTTGCTTCTTAGAGATATCGTAGACTGAAATATTGGCTAAACGGGTTTTTTGCACTTTTGTGTCTTTTTAGGTTAGGATATCTTTGAGGAAAAAAGAAGAAGAAGAAGTTGATTACCAGCTTTAACGAAATTAAAATTTTTTTCGCACTTTAAACATGTTCAGCGAACCGACCATTTCAAAATTCAGCCGTATGCCATACACGTAACAAAAAACTTACCAATTTTTTTTTTCTTCTTGAATCAAGAATTAATATTTAGTTTACGTTGCGTTGCAATAAACATTTGGTTTTGTTACTTTAATATCTAATTTACATGAATTTTATCACTGAAAATCTGTGATTTTTTTTTTTCAATTTTTACTCGGATTGTCAAACGGCTGAATTTAGAAGTAGTCGGTTGGTTGCACATGTTTAAAATGTGAAAGCAAATTTAATTTCGTTAAATCTGGTAAGCAACTTAAAAGTCCTAATCTTTGCCTTTAAAACCTATTTTAAATTATGTTGATATCTTTTTTTCCTCAAAGATATCCTAGCCTAAAAAGACACAAAAGTGCAAGAAACCCGTTTAGCCAATATTTCGGTCTACGATATCTCTTAGAAGCAAGAAGCAGTGCTGTCGTTTTCAGTTCAATTGAAGTGTTTTGCTCCCTTTTAATCAAAAAGACTTCTCCACTTCCCCTTTTATAAAATCACTCCACTTTTTCTTCAAAAATATTGTGGGCCAGAAATTCATAGCAGAATGTGAAAAAAGAAGGTACAAATTCCTTTAAAATTCTTATCAAAAAATTTCTTAGCTTTAAAATGGACCAAAATATGGCTGCTCGAGAATTACAATCACATCTTAATCGGTGCTATTACTGAACACTGTGCCATGGGAATCCATGCATCTCGTTTAGGTCTCTCAAACATTGCCGACCTTTGTAGGAGATCCTGATATGAAGGAAACAGTCTTCCATTTCTATTGCGAGTGCTTGGTCATTTCAATTTAGAATCGCTTGACTCACTTTCTGGAGTGTGTCTTAAATCCATATGGAAGTATGCATATATGTACATCCAAGTGGTTCTCGTACATCCATACCTAAATTGGAGCGTTATTTAACCGTCTCTGTTTCGGTATGCTTCAAATAAGTTGTATGGGAATGAAACAAACAGATCCTTCTGACGCTGGACTAGCGCTCCAATTCAGGTATGGCAGTTAGACTTTCTTGAACTCTTAATGTCGGGTATACAAAGGGCCCATTTTCCAGGCCTAAGTAAACGATGACAACATGATCATCTCCCGGATCTAAAATAATCTAACCTATGGCTACTCAAACATGGAAATTTTGTTTGAGCGGTCGTCAAAACTTTTCTTACTCAAAACCATGGCGTCTTACGAGAAAAGTGTTATTTTTTATTTTTATTTATATATTATTATTACATTTATTTATTAAGATTACAAAGAACCTTATAATGACAGCAAAAGTCACTTTTAATGACAGCATAAGTCACTGTTAAGGCAAAAAATACTTAGAATTTTTGGGGACAATTCACAATTTTGCAAACAGTTAAGTTTTGCTTTAAACGCTTTTTTCGTAAGACACCTTGGTTTTGAGAAAAACCGTTTTTCCGGCGGCGAAAAAAAAATTTCACTTGGAATTTTTTCGCAGAAATATTCTTATTTTCCTGGGCTATTAAAAAAATTTTTTTTTTTTTGTATGGGAAAATGCCCCAATTAGAAAAGGGATTATCTCAAAATTTAGTCGAGAAGTCACGAGTGAAAATTTTTTTATACATCATTTGAACGATAAGTAAACAGAATCTGGAAAAAAATTTGATGTGCAACGACGTTCGATTTAAAACGGGTTAAGGCACGCCGTGATTTATGAATGCAAATTCTCGCTCTCATTAGTTGTCATATTTAAGCATGACAATGTTTAAAATAAAGGTAGCAATAAAATAGAGTTATGTCAAAATTTGGACCTTGTGAAGGATACAAATTTTCCCTTTTGGAGTTTTTCGTGTCACAAAACCACTACTCGACCACCATACACAACATCAGCAATACCGAAGGGAAAAAATTTAAAGCGCTTCCGAAGCAAGCACTTTGAAAGCGCTTGTCCCCATAAAAATTTAGAAGCACTTACGCAATGATTTTTTGTAAAACTGCAGTAAGCACAAAATGGCGAGGGTGTTTGGACAACATTTGCCTAATAAATTTAATACCTCTTCATCGTATCTGTCAATGGTGTAGCGATCTAACGAGTTTGTGAATGTAAGTAAAAATAATATGTTTCTATCTATTACACGGACGGTCTAAGGTACTCTCCTGCGATCGTATCCATCGGCATGGCCCCACCCATTTTTATTGAAAATTTTTTTCTCAGTGCCAATTACATATGTACCGAATCTCATTCCCCTGAGTTCAATATTTCCAGAGATGCGACGAATTTCAGGTGGAGGGGGCGTGGCGCTGCCCATTTTATTATTGGATACTATTAACTCAAGGTATTCTCCACAGTTACATGTCACCTACTCAGCACGCCTACCTAAAGGGCAAATCAGTGGAAACTGCTCTACATAGTGTAGTTAAAAACATTGAGAATTCCCTTCACTACAAGGAATACACTTTAGCGGCATTCCTGGATATTGAAGGGGCTTTCAATAATATTTCAAATGAATCGCTAATAGAGGGACTTCGGTTGATTGGAGTCAACGAATTTCTTATAGGGTGGATCAACACTCTACTCAGTTGTCGCTTAATATCAACAACGTGGGGTTCTGAATTTACTCAAAAACTGGCCATTTGTGGCACTCCACAAGGTGGGGTACTTTCACCACTTCTCTAGATAATAGCTTTAAATCCCCTTTTAATAAAATTACAAGGCATGGGCACTAAAGTTGTTGCCTATGCTGATGATCTTGTTTTAATGGTAAATGGAAAATATCCGAATGTATTAAGTGAGCTTCTGGAGACCTCGCTAGAATCTTTAAGCAGATGGTGCTCCACAAAAGGCCTTCGTATAAATCCATGTAATGGTAGCGTGGACATCGGATTCACTTTTTCTTACATCGATGTGTTATCAGGAGGAAATAGGGGTCAGCACGTACTGGCAGTGGCTTTTGCTCGTCGGAGGGGGGGGATCTTTCCTATTCCTCACTGAAGCTCCATACACTAGAAAAACTACGTGCTTAATACATACTAAATTCACAGACAGACAGAATAAACCGACTAAATAACAGACGGACTAAATAATCTAAAAACCAGAATCTAAATATCACTCAAAAGTCACACATCACACAAATTCTTCAGCAACCATGGACTTGTTGTTGTTGTCCAAGCATGCCCTTAACCCAACCATGGCCCTTAAAGATACCTCTTTTAATTTTATTTAAGGACCCCACACATGCTCTAGCCCAACATTGGACTTAGCTCAAATCATTGTTAAATTTAATGTAAACTCATTGTTTCAAATTCAAACATAATTGTATTTATTCAAACAAAACAAAATTTCATAATTGAAAGTTTTAATTTAAATGACACAAACGGCAACACTGTTTGTGATCTGCAAATAGTATGCAAAAATGATCTTAAAATAGAATACAAATTTTTATAGAAACGAAGTGAAAATGAAACGTATAGTTAACATGCTAATTAAGTTTCTGATTATGGGTCTATGGTGAATAACTAGTACTTATATTGAATTTACCAATGTAAACCTAGATTTAAAATTTGAGTCCTATGATCGAATCCCAAATTTTACAAAAAATTATTTTTTTTTTCTTTTTTTTATATATAAAAAAATAATCTAAATAAACATTTCTTTTTTTTTTAATTTCTACTTTAAATTAAGGCAAAGAAAACATAAGAAGTAAATCTATGAAACTTCATAACAGCACTTACGTTAGGGGTGTCCGTCCGCAGCAGGCCTGATGCAGGAACAGGTTCGCCAATTCAATGCGAAATTATATTTAAGTTGTATTTTATTTTCTTATTATTTATTTCTTTTTTTTTATTATTTTTTTTTTTTTTTATGTAATTTTTTTTATGTACAGGTATTAAATTTTAACTAAATTTTCTAAACTTTAACCATCTTAATTTTATTGAAACTTTCTATATGCTACTTATATGCTTCACTGTTTTAATTTTCACTCTGTTTCTGATTCTATATGATTTTATATTATCAAAATAACTTTTCTTTTCGCGGTATTTTTCATTTATATATAAAGAATTTTTTTTTTTTTAACTTGTTATTTTATATATAATCTCTTTTTTTATAACTTTATATATGTATATAGCTTTATATACATATTTTAATGATGTATATATATAAATTTATGCTTTTTTTTTTATAGATAGGGTTTCTTTATGCAAACGATTTTTATAGGTTGTGTTTTTTTTTATGTTATATATATAATTATTTTTATATATATAAGAATATATTGTTTTTTTTTTATTCTTTACTCCCTTTATGGGGATTGTTGGCTGATTTTCTGATGATGAGCAGAAGTGGCACGCTGGATTGCCCTGAAATTGATGGACATATGCCCTGATATATATGGAAACTGGAGAACTTGGGATTTTAATCTGAAACGTTAACTCAATTTAGTTTTCTGCTTTAGTTTTCGCAGTTTTATAGCTATTTACCTGTTAAAGATTTTGTGTTACGTTAGGATGGGTTGCAAAATTATAATTTTTTCTATGTTGATGGTCTGGTCTCTTTGCTGCTCAAAACGGAAAAGAAACATGACAATTGTCATGCGAAACTCTTGACATTAGGTAATTATGGTTCAGTGAAATGACTGTGGTAACCCTTGCGAGTTAGTTATGTTCGCGTTTTAATTTCTTTTTATTTTGATGGAAATTAATTTAAATGCTTTTCTTACTTCATTTTATAATTGTATTTATTACGAAATAAAACAAAAGAAGTTAAAATAAAAAGAAAAATTTGAAATATGGCTAATATTTTAATTGAATTAAAAATAATTTTAAACTTATGTTTAAAATATAAATTCGAAATAAATATTTCATATATTTCAAAAAAAAAAAAAAAGTTGAGCTAATAAAGGAAAAAAAATAGGTGACCGTCACAAAACAGTTAATTTTGAGAAAAATTACTGATCGAAAAAGTAACTGAAAAGCGGTTATATTATGAGTTTTTAGTGGCCTGTCTTTGAATGTCTTTTGCATGATATACTCCAACTTTACGACCTTGCAAATCACTAAGTTCAAAGTAGCAATTTCCTATTTTTTTAACGATTCGACTTTTCAAAAATTTTGGAGCTAACTTGGCATTAAATGCATTTGCTTTGTTACTTTGAGCAAAGTTTCTGCGGTAAACTTCATCGCCTTCTTTAAATTCTACTATTTTACTTCTCAAATTATAAACTTTTTGGCTGTTTTCGTAGGAAATTTTTAAATTACTCTTAACCTTTTCTCGAATAACTTGCAATTTGTCCGAATTATCTAAAATTTCTTCTCCTTCATTAATCAAATTAATTTTCTTTAAAAGTTCATATGTACTACCGTGTGTTACCATTCTCTGTCCGAATAATACATAGTACGGTGAAAAACCTATTGACGAATGATACAAACTACGAAGCGCTACTCCAATTGTACTCAAATTGACATCCCACTGACGTTGATCTTTACTTAAGTATGATCTAATAGCCGCCACAATTGACCTGTTAACCCTTTCAGATTGGTTAGATTGAGGAGAATAAACGGCTGTCAATATATGTTTTATGCCATATTTAACAAGAAAACTTTCGAATTGAACTGAACGAAATTGTGACCCGTTGTCTGTAATAACACATTCAGGAACCCCAAATACGTTGAAAATGTAATTTTCTAAATAATCGATTAAGATTGACGACGAAAAATTTTTAACTGCTTTTAACATTGGAAATTTGGACAAGTGATCCATTACGATGAAGATACCTACATTTCCAGTTTTCGAACGAGGATATGGCCCTAATAAGTCCATATATAGCCTCTGGAATGGTCGATCTGATCGCGCTTGTGCACCCATTGGTGGTCGCAAGACATTATTTGGCGCTTTCGATTGCCGACAAACATCACAATTGCCTATATAATTTATTACCTGCGTAGCCATTTTCGGCCAAAAGAAATTTCTGCGAAGTTTTTCGAGAGTTTTCCCAATTCCACCGTGAGCTGATGTTGGCGGACAATGAGCATATGAAATTACTTCATTCGTTAACCCTCGTGGTACCCACAACTTCCAAATAGACGATTCAGACACTTCAGTACCTCTATCAAATTCGGTTCTTTTATAAATATATCCATCGACTACCCTAATATCTGGCAATTTCTGTTGATTTTCCTCAATGTGCTTTATAAATTTTGTATATTCTTCTGCTTTAAAATGTTCAGAACTTAGATCGATTTCGGGGAAAGCGTCTAATTCACAAATTTCAAATGCTGACAACCTCGACAGTGCATCAGGGACAATATTTAAGGTACCCTTTCTATGCTCAATAGAAAAGTTGAAAGCCTGGAGCTTAATAGACCAACGCGCTAGCCTGCCATTGAGATCACTTTGCCTCATTAGCCATTTAAGGCTTGCGTGATCGGTTATCACCTTAAACTCGTGACCTTCAACATATTCACGAAATTTTTCAATGCACATCAAAGCAGCCAAACATTCGAGCTCAGTGATCGAATAGTTTGATTGGGCTCGATTAAGCTTATGAGAAAAATATGCTATGGGTCTCTCTACTCCCTCCTCATCAACTTGCGCTAAAACACCGCCTAATCCAATTTTCGACGCATCACACTGAATAACAAACGCACGATCAAAATCAGGTGTCACCAACAATGGTGCTGTCGTTAACTTTTTCTTCACTTCATCAAATGCTTGTTGCGCTTCAGAGGATCAAATAAAATTTGTAGACTTTTTGGTCAATTCTGTGAGCGGTGCAGTAAGTTCAGCATAATTGTTGATAAATCTTCTATACCACCCTGATAATCCAAGAAAGCTACGAACATCACGGACAGACTTTGGTACAGAAATATTAAGAATCGCTGACACTTTGTCAGGATCTGGCTTTAAGCATCCACTGCCAATAATGTACCCGAGGTATCTAACTTCCTTTAAGCACCACTTACATTTATCTATATTAAGGGTAAGACCAGCTTTTCTCAGTAATAAGGCTACTTCACTTAATAATAGCAAATGCTCCTCAAACTCTTCGGACAACAAAAGCAAATCGTCTAAATAGACAAAAACTTTATTTCTAAGGTTTGCAGGTATTATAATGTCCATAAGTCTACAGAGAGTTTGTGGTGCATTTGTTAGACCAAATGGCATCACTCGAAAACGATATAACGGTCTATTGGGTATCGTGAATGCAGTCTTATCTCTGGAATCTTCAGCCAAATTCACCTGCCAAAAAGCAGGCTTTAAGTCTAAAGAGCTAATAAATTTTGACTTGGGTAAACGACTTAGTATACCGTTGATTCTAGGCTGTGGATATGCATCCTTTATTGTCACCGAATTCAGTTTTCTTGAATCAAGGCACAATCGAAATTTACCTTCACGCTCTACCACTGCTACCGGGCTACTCCAAGAACAAGTCGCAGGTGCTGGTTCTATTATTCCCATTTCCAACATTCTGTCAACTTCCTCATGAATTTTTCTTTCTATAGCTGGCGATACCGAAAAATAACGTTGCTTAATCGGCCGAGCGTCCTTTTCAATTTCTATTTTATGTTCAATAAATGTAGTTTTTCCCAAGCCTTCACGCTCAAATGACGGAAACAACTCAATAACGCGGTCTAATTTATTTTTCTGTGCATCGTTCAATTCATTTTCAAAAATTTTCTGGTTAAGCTCACATAAACTAAAATAGTTGTCAAACTTATGAAAAATTTTATCTAATAATCAGTGCTGTCGTTTTGAAAAGTTTGAGCGAAGTGAAATTTAGTAAAAAGTGAAGTGTTGCGAAGTAAAATTCTGAAAAAGTGAAGTATTAGCGAAGTGAACACAAAAATCACAACTTTATTTATTCAATGCATTCATTTTTATGCTACACGTAACAAAATTTGAAAATATATTTTAAAAAAATATGAAAAAATAAATAAAAAATTTCTTAGGTCAAAAATTTACCGAAATATGGCTGGCCACTCGAACATAAAAATTTTTGTTTATGCGGTCAAAAAAACGGTTTTTACTCAAAGCAATGAAAAAGTGTATAAAGCATAAAATGCTTAGAAATCCAAGAAATACGTGTGAATTTTTTTCAGAATTTTTTGGAACTTTTTTAATTTTTTTTTGACCAATTTTTTAAAAATTTTAAAGTGTACCCAAAAATTTAACGTATTCTTTGAATGATTCTAAGTATTTTAGGCATTATATGTTCGAGTGACCATATTTCGGCCAATTTTTCACCTAAAAATTTTATAATGAAGCGCTTTAATGGAAATTTTATCCACTTTTATGATATTCTGCTGTATCTTTACCTATCTCTGACCCTAAACAGTTATAGACAAAAGAGTAAAAACACAAGAAATCGAAATTTTTGCTTCATTTTTTTGGTCTATAAACTATTTCGATGGCAAATTTAAATCTCTACAAAAAGTTTCCTGTGAAGTATTTCGAAATTTTGCTTTGTTCGCTTGATATATTGAAAAAACAAATTACTTTTCAGTCAGGGCAGGCTTCGGGCATACAAAAAAGTATGTTTCTGAATTCTCATAAAAAGAATAGACAAATTTTGTATCTAAGAAAAAGTGAAGTGATTTTATGAAAGGGGAAGTGGCGAAGTGTTTTTGATAAAAAAGGAGCAAAACACTTCAATTGAAGTGTCAACGACAGCACTGCTAATAATCCAAAAGCCTTCCAAAAGTTAATTTCCAGGTACAAATCTTGCTTAAGTTTGGGTATAATGTAAAGTGATATACTATTAGTTTTATTTCTAAAAGAAATTTCAGTTTCAACGCAACCGATTATCTTATATTTTCTACCTCCTGCAGTTTCAATCCATTCATTTAACTTCTTAAAAGGAATATTCTTTTCCAAAAATTCTGATGCAGCATGACCAGAAATACAAGATATTGAAGCACCCGAATCCAATAATGCCAATAATTTCATATCAAAGATTTCAACCGTAATATATGGCCTAATATCATCAATTGGCTTTTCTATCTCACTAACACATTTCAACAATTTACATCGGTTTATTTTTATTTTATACCAAAAGTTCCTCATACGCCTAGTGTTCCTTTTTATGTTTCTTCTTGCACTGTGCAACGAAAAATTAATTGAATCACAAAAAATTCTTGCGCGAGCTTTTTCGTATTCTAAAAGTCGTTGGTGGTATGGTTTTATCGGGTAAAGAATTGGTTTTTTATCTCTCTTTTTAAAATTAGTTATAGCGTCAGAAGTTTGTAAGGCAACTGAAACACTACTCGAAGATTTTGTAGGATTTTCTATTATTTTCGCGAGTGGTTGTTGGTGTTTTGCTGACCATTCGCACGATCGTTTCCCTGCGATTGACATTTTTCGCAATTTGGCTTATAAATATCGGCTGCGCCACAGCCGTAGCAAAAAATGGTTCTATCTTCGAGACAATCCATAAATCGATGACCCTCACTTCTGCAGTTCCAACAAATTATTTTCCCTGCATCATGTGCTACACGATTTCTAATTTCGCATATCTCCTCAGCATTTGTTTCTAAAATCTGTTCTTCAAAATCAATTTCGTTCACTTTTTTACCTACATTTCTACTCGAATTTCTTTCCATTTCCAGATTTAGAGCTTCACGACGCATAATTAATTGTCTTAGTTCTGAGACAGAATCAATTTTTAAATAAAAAATTTCTTTTCTAAGCAAAGGTTTCAAATTTCGACGAAGAATTTCTACTAGTTCACCTTCAAGCAAAGGATATCGTAATCTATCGCATAATTGTAACACAGCGTGATAAAATTCATCAAAATTTTCATGGGATAATTGCTTACGGTCACGAATCATTTCACGTACGTCTGTATCTGAAAGATGATCATTGTAATGAGATTTTAATGCTTGGCATAAGCTATTCCATTCAATGCGAGAAACATTTCTGTGGTACCTCCAGTACCATTCTTTAGCTTTGCCACTGAACAATATATGACTATGTTCACAGAGCAAACTAAAGTCACCACAAAGACTATCATTTGTTAAGGCTGTTATGACGTAAATAAATTTATCGACTGGCAGACTGGTTTCAGAACCATTAAATCGGATATTCCAGCTGGTAATGAGGTTCGCCACTTTACTACTATTAGTCAAAGATACTGAAGCTGAAAAACGATCTCGACTATTTGGAACTTGTGTTGGGATTTGTTCCCTAGAAACAGCGTTAGGTATATTATTTTGCGGTAAATAAACATAAGTTGGAATTTGTTCCCTATTGTTAGGTATATTATTTTGCGGTTCATGAGCAATATTACCTTGAGTAGAAATACTACTGCCTCTTGGAATCGACTGTAAAGATGGAAAATGTTGCCTAGGCCATTCTGGTTCTTGTGGTCTATTAACGTTCATCTGAGAAAGTTGTTGTGAAAGATTGTTAATGCATTCGGTTATTCTCAAAAATTCTGATTGGAATCTTTCCTGAACAGAGACAACAATTCGATTTTCTAAGTCTGCGCTATTATAATTTTCTTGATCAACAGGTACGTTTGATGGAACAGGATCTTGCAAAGGAAGAGATAAGTTACGATTAAGATCTGCTTTTTTCTTTTGTTTTTGATTTTTAGATAAAATTATCTGATTTGGTGTTTTAGAAAAAGCACCTTGAGAAATTTGTTGAGTTGTGTAATTATTACTACTACTTGCCACATCCAGATCCATTAACGAGTTTCTTGTTACTGAGGAACGACATTCAGGACAAGTTGTAGAAGCTTCTAGCCATTTAATAATACAATTTCTGTGAAAAATATGGTTACATCTAGTTTTAGCCAATAGTGTACCATTATCACGAGCCATAAAGCATACCGTGCAGACATCAACTTCCGCTGAAGCTAATAAAGACAAATCTCCACTATGCCTCACACTCATTTTCAGTTACGAAATAATGAAAAAAAAAAAAATAAATATCAATAACAAATAAGGTAATGATTATTTGTTGGTCAAAAGAAAAATCTCCAGAATTGTTTCAAACTTCTTTAACAAAAAAACTTTATCGTATGACCACGAATAAAAAAAATTAAGACGTTTTGTTTATGATTTTATAATTTGGTTTGCACGTAATCGAAACCACAAATACTATTTATGGAGTATTCAAAAAGAGTTGTATTTATTATTTTTTTTTTTTTAAATTGATTGAGCCGTACCAATGTTGGACTAAAATTGTTTTGTTGCTTACAAAAATTTCACGCGATGTACTTTAATTAAACTGATAAGCACAATTTGAGCTTTATTCAATGCATTAGTTCTGCTTCAAATTTTCCAAACGGACGAAAATTTTATACTTGTACAAAACCATCGTAATTCCAGTACAAAAAAATTGAAATGACATACAATAACTCAAGTTGCAAATACCAAACAAAAAAAATTTTACGAAAAGTGGTTGAATTGTGAATTCAAGCTACAAGGATTGAGTCACAAACGGTCAGGTATTGAATTGTAAAAATTTTGCAATCAACCCGCAATTCCAGCCTGATCTCATCAAAACTTCAACTGAAATCACCAAAGAGAAAAAAAAAATATCGAGCGAACAAGAATCATAGTGTTGAGATGTTAATATGAACACAAATTTGGATATCTTGTTTTCGCCCCACGTTGGGCGCCATTCTGTAATGGTAGCGTGGACATCGGATTCACTTTTTCTTACATCGATGTGTTATTAGGAGGAAATAGGGGTCAGCACGTACTGGCAGTGGCTTTTGCTCGTCGGAGGGGAGGGATCTTTCCTATTCCTCACTGAAGCTCCATACACTAGAAAAACTACGTGCTTAATACATACTAAATTCACAGACAGACAGAATAAACCGACTAAATAACAGACGGACTAAATAATCTAAAAACCAGAATCTAAATATCACTCAAAAGTCACACATCACACAAATTCTTCAGCAACCATGGACTTGTTGTTGTTGTCCAAGCATGCCCTTAAACCAACCATGGCCCTTAAAGATACCTCTTTTAATTTTATTTAAGGATCCCACACATGCTCTAGCCCAACATTGGACTTAGCTCAAATCATTGTTAAATTTAATGTAAACTCATTGTTTCAAATTCAAACATAATTGTATTTATTCAAACAAAACAAAATTTCATAATTGAAAGTTTTAATTTAAATGACACAAACGGCAACACTGTTTGTGATCTGCAAATAGTATGCAAAAATGATCTTAAAATAGAATACAAATTTTTATAGAAACGAAGTGAAAATGAAACGTATAGTTAACATGCTAATTAAGTTTCTGATTATGGGTCTATGGTGAATAACTAGTACTTATATTGAATTTACCAATGTAAACCTAGATTTAAAATTTGAGTCCTATGATCGAATCCCAAATTTTACAAAAAATTATTTTTTTTTTATTATTTTTTTTTTCTTTTTTTATATATAAAAAAATAATCTAAATAAACATTTCTTTTTTTTTTAATTTCAACTTTAAATTAAGGCAAAGAAAACATAAGAAATAAATCTATGAAACTTCATAACAGCACTTACGTTAGGGGTGTCCGTCCGCAGCAGGCCTGATGCAGGAACAGGTTCGCCAATTCAATGCGAAATTATATTTAAGTTGTATTTTATTTTCTTATTATTTATTTCTTTTTTTTTATTATTTTTTTTTTTTTATGTAATTTTTTTTATGTACAGGTATTAAATTTTAACTAAATTTTCTAAACTTTAACCATCTTAATTTTATTGAAACTTTCTATATGCTACTTATATGCTTCACTGTTTTAATTTTCACTCTGTTTCTGATTCTATATGATTTTATATTATCAAAATAACTTTTCTTTTCGCGGTATTTTTCATTTATATATAAAGAATTTTTTTTTTTTTTAACTTGTTATTTTATATATAATCTCTTTTTTTATAACTTTATATATGTATATAGCTTTATATACATATTTTAATGATGTATATATATAAATTTATGCTTTTTTTTATAGATAGGGTTTCTTTATGCAAACGATTTTTATAGGTTGTGTTTTTTTTATGTTCTATATATAATTATTTTTATATATATAAGAATATATTGTTTTTTTTTTTATTCTTTACTCCCTTTTTGGGGATTGTTGGCTGATTTTCTGATAATGAGCAGAAGTGGCACGCTGGATTGCCCTGAAATTGATGGACATATGCCCTGATATATATGGAAACTGGAGAACTTGAGATTTTAATCTGAAACGTTAACTCAATTTAGTTTTCTGCTTTAGTTTTCGCAGTTTTATAGCTATTTACCTGTTAAAGATTTTGTGTTACGTTAGGATGGGTTGCAAAATTATAATTTTTTCTATGTTGATGGTCTGGTCTCTTTGCTGCTCAAAACGGAAAAGAAACATGACAATTGTCATGCGAAACTCTTGACATTAGGTAATTATGGTTCAGTGAAATGACTGTGGTAAGTAACCCTTGCGAGTTAGTTATGTTCGCGTTTTAATTTCTTTTTATTGTTAAATTTTCATTTTGTACTGTATTTAAAAATACCTTTTCATTTTTAGCTTTTCACATTTTATATGTTTTTGATTTTATGTTTTAGTTTTTTCGTTTTCTGAAAATCATTCCGAAATAAAATTTTGTTATAATTAGATCTTAGATCTTTGTGTGTTAATTATTTTCAATAGGTTATGGGCCTTTCCGCTTAATTTGCCTTGATAACTGTTAGTTTTATTTCGCGAATCTGTTATCCATAATATCGTTGCAGAATATTTCTATATTGAAATGGCTGATTTTAAGATTAGCATCACTAAGTTGAACAGGACGAATTATGAATTATGGAAGTACCGCATGGAGCTTATTCTTAAAAGAGAAAAGGTTTGGGAAGTCGTTGCAAATGATGTTCCTGAAAATCCAAACTCATCATGGCGTCAAAAGGATACGGACGCATCGATCATAATTGGATTGGCGGTTGAAGACTCAGAGATGTTCAGAATCAACAAATGTAAAACAGCTCATGAAGCTTGGAGGACTCTGAAAAGCTATCACGAAAAGGCGACTCTGAGTAACAAGGTAAAATTATTGAGGTCAATTTGTACATTAAAAATGAAACCTGGTGGTGATGTCGATCAACACATCACGGAGATGAAGCTGCTGTTTTCGCAGTTACAGTCGCTTGGAGAGGAAATTTCAGAATCATGGATTATAGCGACACTTCTGAGCAGTTTACCGGATGCGTACGATACGCTTATAACGGCTTTAGAGGCTCGCGATGAAAAGAGTCTCACTCTTAATGTTGTTGAAAACAAATTGTTGGAAGAGTACGAGAAACAAGGTCGCAGACTTGCTGATGAGGATTCAGCATTAAAAACATCGAACTTTAACAAAGGCTACAATGGAAAGAAGTCCATAATATGTCATCACTGTAAAGGCGTTGGACATATACGCAAGAACTGCTGGAAGCTTAAAAATAACAAGCCTAAAGATGAACAAAAAGCTCACAAAGTCGAGGATACCAAGATGCCGAACAATTTTTGTTTTGTTTTGAATAATGAAAGTTCAAATTGGATCGTCGATTCTGGAGCAACGTGCCACATTTGTTGCTGTCAAGAAGAATTTATTAGCTTGGATTTATCCTGCCGGGATAAGGTCACAATTGCAAACGGTGAAGTTGTCAAATCTTCGGGAAAAGGAACATGTTTGCTGAAGCTTATAAATCAACGTGGCGAACAAGTCAATGTGCATGTGGAAAATACTCTATTCATACCTTCATTTAAAGGCAATCTTCTTTCAGTGAAATTGCTGTCTGCAAGAGGTTTCAAAGTAGTATTCAGTGAATCAGTATGCAGCATTCTATCGAAAAATAACTATGAAGTAGGAGTGGCGGATCAAATCAACAATTTATATCGTTTACGTCTTGAAAGGAACCAAAGTGCATTAAGTGTTTCGTGTGAAGAAATGAATTGTCAACACTACTGGCATAAGGTATTTGGCCATAGGGACATAAATGCAGTAAAATCCATGCAATCCGGGAAGCTGGTAAGAGATTTTAATATTGTTGATTGTGGGGTTCGAAAAAGTTGTGAAATCTGTTTACAATGTAAGTTAACTCAAAAGCCATTTCCAAAAAAGTCCGATTATAGAGCAAGTGATGTGCTTGAATTAGTTCACACTGACGTTTGCGGGCCAATGCAAACCGTGACTCCAAGTGGGAATAAATATTTCATGACTCTAATTGACGATTACAGTCGCTATACTGTAGTTTATCTCATGAGAGAAAAGTCAGAGGTATTCAATAAGATAAAGGCATACATAGAGTTGGTCAGAAAAAAGTTCGGAAAAGTTCCGACCTTCATAAGATCTGACAATGGCCGTGAATACAAGTCAAAAAGATTAACAGAATATTTCGAAGAAAACGGCATAAGATCACAATTTACTGTGCCATATTGTCCGCAACAAAATGGTGTTGCAGAGAGAAAAAATCGTTCTCTTGTAGAAATGGCACGCTGCTTGCTTGCAGAAGCAGGTATGACCAATACATATTGGGGTGAGGCTGTTAATACAGCCAATTATATTCAGAATCGTCTTGTGAGTAGTTCGATCCCTTGTACTGCTTACGAAAGATGGGAAGGTCATAAGCCAGACATTAGCAATTTTCAAATTTTTGGATCGGAAGCCTACGTTTTGATTCCAAAGCCCAATAGAAGAAAACTAGATGAAAAATCTGAACTAAAAAGATTTGTTGGCTATGACGAAAGTTCCAAAGGTCTACGGTTTTTAGACCTAAACACTAATAAAATAACTATTAGTAGAGATTTTAAATTTATTTCATGTAAAAGAAAGATGAATATAAAAAGTACCATACAGAACACTTCAGTACCCGAATTTGAAACAAGTATATATTCAAAAAATAATGATATAAGCAATACTTTATCATATGACACAAATAATATCCATTTTGAAATAGCTGACTCTAGCATGGACCAAATTGCAAATCCTGAAAGTAATGCAACTGAAATTGAAGAATGCGAAATACCGGAGAGAACTACAAGAAAGTCTTCCAGGTGTAATAAAGGAGTTCCTCCTATAAAATTTCCTGAGGTAATACAGTTGGTTGATGAAGTGAATTTGCTGGAGCCGCGAACATTTAAAGAAGCTATTTTGTCAAAACAACATAAGGAATGGAATTTAGCAATGGAGGAGGAGATGTCAGCTTTAAAGAAAAACCACACTTGGGATTTGGTTAGAGCTCCCCCAAAAGCCAATATAGTTGGTTGCAAATGGACCTACAAGTTAAAACGAGATTCAGAAGGAAAAGTGAAGCGTTATAAAGCTCGTTTAGTCGCGCAAGGTTACAGCCAAAAGTATGGCTGTGACTATGATGAAGTTTTTGCTCCTGTTGTGCGACAGTCAACATTTCGAATCTTGCTATCCATGGCTGGGGAACGGAAAATGCATGTTCATCACTTCGATGTAAAATCTGCTTTTCTAAACGGACATCTAAAAGAAGAAATATTTATGAAACAACCTCCTGGGTTTGTTGAAGGCGATACTAACATGGTATGTAAGCTCAAAAGAAGCTTGTACGGATTGAAACAAGCTGCACACGTTTGGAACGATGCACTGAATACAGTTCTTATAGAAGAAAAATTTATGCAAAGTAAGGCTGATCCTTGCTTATATTTTAAGATCATCAACGGGGAAGGAATTTATCTTTTGGTTTACGTTGATGATTTGGTTGTTGCGGCAAGTAGCGAAAATAAAATAAAGGATTTCCAAAAATTTCTGAGTTCGAAGTTCGATATTGACAACCTGGGCGCAATTTCTCATTACTTGGGTGTTGAGGTTGTTCGATCAGATGAAAAAACTTTTATGCTGCGTCAAAAACTCTACATTGAAAAAACTGCAATAAAAGTTATCAGAGTCTGCTTGGCTCTTTGCTGTACATTGCTATAAATACCCGACCGGACATATCAGCAAGTATAGCTATACTTTCCCAAAAGGCAAGTAGCCCAACCGAAGAGGATTGGAACGAGCTGAAAAGAGTGGTCAAGTATTTAAAGGGAACATCAGATTTTTATTTAATACTAAACGATTTTACTACTGAAAAGGATACACTAATCGGATTTGCAGACGCAAACTGGGCTGAGTGTAGGCAAGACCGAAAATCTAATTCCGGGTACATTTTTATGATAAATGGCGGTGTAGTAAGCTGGGCGTGCAGAAAACAGACATGCGTTGCATTGTCTACAACTGAAGCCGAATTTATCGCACTTTCAGAAGCAGCCAAAGAAGCCATTTGGATAAGAAACATTCTTGCTGATTTAAATTCTGAACAAATTTTTCCAACAATTATATATGAAGATAACCAGAGCTGCCTAAATTTAATAAAGGAAGAAAAGTTAAGCAACAGGTCAAAGCATATTGATACGAAATTTCACTTTGTTAAAGATTTCGTGGACAAAAAGATAATTATATGTAAATATTGCCCCACGGATGAAATGCTTGCTGATATAATGACGAAACCTCTACCTGCAATAAAACTACAACAACTTCGGGCAATATCTGGTGTAAAGCGCAAATGAGGAGGAGTGTTAAATTTTCATTTTGTACTGTATTTAAAAATACCTTTTCATTTTTAGCTTTTCACATTTTATATGTTTTTGATTTTATGTTTTAGTTTTTTCGTTTTCTGAAAATCATTCCGAAATAAAATTTTGTTATAATTAGATCTTAGATCTTTGTGTGTTAATTATTTTCAATAGGTTATGGGCCTTTCCGCTTAATTTGCCTTGATAACTGTTAGTTTTATTTCGCGAATCTGTTATCCATAATATCGTTGCAGAATATTTCTATATTGAAATGGCTGATTTTAAGATTAGCATCACTAAGTTGAACAGGACGAATTATGAATTATGGAAGTACCGCATGGAGCTTATTCTTAAAAGAGAAAAGGTTTGGGAAGTCGTTGCAAATGATGTTCCTGAAAATCCAAACTCATCATGGCGTCAAAAGGATACGGACGCATCGATCATAATTGGATTGGCGGTTGAAGACTCAGAGATGTTCAGAATCAACAAATGTAAAACAGCTCATGAAGCTTGGAGGACTCTGAAAAGCTATCACGAAAAGGCGACTCTGAGTAACAAGGTAAAATTATTGAGGTCAATTTGTACATTAAAAATGAAACCTGGTGGTGATGTCGATCAACACATCACGGAGATGAAGCTGCTGTTTTCGCAGTTACAGTCGCTTGGAGAGGAAATTTCAGAATCATGGATTATAGCGACACTTCTGAGCAGTTTACCGGATGCGTACGATACGCTTATAACGGCTTTAGAGGCTCGCGATGAAAAGAGTCTCACTCTTAATGTTGTTGAAAACAAATTGTTGGAAGAGTACGAGAAACAAGGTCGCAGACTTGCTGATGAGGATTCAGCATTAAAAACATCGAACTTTAACAAAGGCTACAATGGAAAGAAGTCCATAATATGTCATCACTGTAAAGGCGTTGGACATATACGCAAGAACTGCTGGAAGCTTAAAAATAACAAGCCTAAAGATGAACAAAAAGCTCACAAAGTCGAGGATACCAAGATGCCGAACAATTTTTGTTTTGTTTTGAATAATGAAAGTTCAAATTGGATCGTCGATTCTGGAGCAACGTGCCACATTTGTTGCTGTCAAGAAGAATTTATTAGCTTGGATTTATCCTGCCGGGATAAGGTCACAATTGCAAACGGTGAAGTTGTCAAATCTTCGGGAAAAGGAACATGTTTGCTGAAGCTTATAAATCAACGTGGCGAACAAGTCAATGTGCATGTGGAAAATACTCTATTCATACCTTCATTTAAAGGCAATCTTCTTTCAGTGAAATTGCTGTCTGCAAGAGGTTTCAAAGTAGTATTCAGTGAATCAGTATGCAGCATTCTATCGAAAAATAACTATGAAGTAGGAGTGGCGGATCAAATCAACAATTTATATCGTTTACGTCTTGAAAGGAACCAAAGTGCATTAAGTGTTTCGTGTGAAGAAATGAATTGTCAACACTACTGGCATAAGGTATTTGGCCATAGGGACATAAATGCAGTAAAATCCATGCAATCCGGGAAGCTGGTAAGAGATTTTAATATTGTTGATTGTGGGGTTCGAAAAAGTTGTGAAATCTGTATACAATGTAAGTTAACTCAAAAGCCATTTCCAAAAAAGTCCGATTATAGAGCAAGTGATGTGCTTGAATTAGTTCACACTGACGTTTGCGGGCCAATGCAAACCGTGACTCCAAGTGGGAATAAATATTTCATGACTCTAATTGACGATTACAGTCGCTATACTGTAGTTTATCTCATGAGAGAAAAGTCAGAGGTATTCAATAAGATAAAGGCATACATAGAGTTGGTCAGAAAAAAGTTCGGAAAAGTTCCGACCTTCATAAGATCTGACAATGGCCGTGAATACAAGTCAAAAAGATTAACAGAATATTTCGAAGAAAACGGCATAAGATCACAATTTACTGTGCCATATTGTCCGCAACAAAATGGTGTTGCAGAGAGAAAAAATCGTTCTCTTGTAGAAATGGCACGCTGCTTGCTTGCAGAAGCAGGTATGACCAATACATATTGGGGTGAGGCTGTTAATACAGCCAATTATATTCAGAATCGTCTTGTGAGTAGTTCGATCCCTTGTACTGCTTACGAAAGATGGGAAGGTCATAAGCCAGACATTAGCAATTTTCAAATTTTTGGATCGGAAGCCTACGTTTTGATTCCAAAGCCCAATAGAAGAAAACTAGATGAAAAATCTGAACTAAAAAGATTTGTTGGCTATGACGAAAGTTCCAAAGGTCTACGGTTTTTAGACCTAAACACTAATAAAATAACTATTAGTAGAGATTTTAAATTTATTTCATGTAAAAGAAAGATGAATATAAAAAGTACCATACAGAACACTTCAGTACCCGAATTTGAAACAAGTATATATTCAAAAAATAATGATATAAGCAATACTTTATCATATGACACAAATAATATCCATTTTGAAATAGCTGACTCTAGCATGGACCAAATTGCAAATCCTGAAAGTAATGCAACTGAAATTGAAGAATGCGAAATACCGGAGAGAACTACAAGAAAGTCTTCCAGGTGTAATAAAGGAGTTCCTCCTATAAAATTTCCTGAGGTAATACAGTTGGTTGATGAAGTGAATTTGCTGGAGCCGCGAACATTTAAAGAAGCTATTTTGTCAAAACAACATAAGGAATGGAATTTAGCAATGGAGGAGGAGATGTCAGCTTTAAAGAAAAACCACACTTGGGATTTGGTTAGAGCTCCCCCAAAAGCCAATATAGTTGGTTGCAAATGGACCTACAAGTTAAAACGAGATTCAGAAGGAAAAGTGAAGCGTTATAAAGCTCGTTTAGTCGCGCAAGGTTACAGCCAAAAGTATGGCTGTGACTATGATGAAGTTTTTGCTCCTGTTGTGCGACAGTCAACATTTCGAATCTTGCTATCCATGGCTGGGGAACGGAAAATGCATGTTCATCACTTCGATGTAAAATCTGCTTTTCTAAACGGACATCTAAAAGAAGAAATATTTATGAAACAACCTCCTGGGTTTGTTGAAGGCGATACTAACATGGTATGTAAGCTCAAAAGAAGCTTGTACGGATTGAAACAAGCTGCACACGTTTGGAACGATGCACTGAATACAGTTCTTATAGAAGAAAAATTTATGCAAAGTAAGGCTGATCCTTGCTTATATTTTAAGATCATCAACGGGGAAGGAATTTATCTTTTGGTTTACGTTGATGATTTGGTTGTTGCGGCAAGTAGCGAAAATAAAATAAAGGATTTCCAAAAATTTCTGAGTTCGAAGTTCGATATTGACAACCTGGGCGCAATTTCTCATTACTTGGGTGTTGAGGTTGTTCGATCAGATGAAAAAACTTTTATGCTGCGTCAAAAACTCTACATTGAAAAAACTGCAATAAAAGTTATCAGAGTCTGCTTGGCTCTTTGCTGTACATTGCTATAAATACCCGACCGGACATATCAGCAAGTATAGCTATACTTTCCCAAAAGGCAAGTAGCCCAACCGAAGAGGATTGGAACGAGCTGAAAAGAGTGGTCAAGTATTTAAAGGGAACATCAGATTTTTATTTAATACTAAACGATTTTACTACTGAAAAGGATACACTAATCGGATTTGCAGACGCAAACTGGGCTGAGTGTAGGCAAGACCGAAAATCTAATTCCGGGTACATTTTTATGATAAATGGCGGTGTAGTAAGCTGGGCGTGCAGAAAACAGACATGCGTTGCATTGTCTACAACTGAAGCCGAATTTATCGCACTTTCAGAAGCAGCCAAAGAAGCCATTTGGATAAGAAACATTCTTGCTGATTTAAATTCTGAACAAATTTTTCCAACAATTATATATGAAGATAACCAGAGCTGCCTAAATTTAATAAAGGAAGAAAAGTTAAGCAACAGGTCAAAGCATATTGATACGAAATTTCACTTTGTTAAAGATTTCGTGGACAAAAAGATAATTATATGTAAATATTGCCCCACGGATGAAATGCTCGCTGATATAATGACGAAACCTCTACCTGCAATAAAACTACAACAACTTCGGGCAATATCTGGTGTAAAGCGCAAATGAGGAGGAGTGTTAAATTTTCATTTTGTACTGTATTTAAAAATACCTTTTCATTTTTAGCTTTTCACATTTTATATGTTTTTGATTTTATGTTTTAGTTTTTTCGTTTTCTGAAAATCATTCCGAAATAAAATTTTGTTATAATTAGATCTTAGATCTTTGTGTGTTAATTATTTTCAATATTTATTTTGATGGAAATTAATTTAAATGCTTTTCTTACTTCATTTTATAATTGTATTTATTACGAAATAAAACAAAAGAAGTTAAAATAAAAAGAAAAATTTGAAATATGGCTAACATTTTAATTGAATTAAAAATAATTTTAAACTTATGTTTAAAATATACATAAATTCGAAATAAATATTTCATATATTTAAAAAAAAAAAAAAAAGTTGAGCTAATAAAGGAAAAAAAATAGGTGACCGTCACATCCATCAAAAACTCAAGTTATACTTTTTACCAGAAAATATAAAATACCGACATTCCGGTGCATTCATATCAATGGAATCACCATAAATTTATCGAAAACTGCAAAGTTTCTAGGGGTGATTTTAGATCACAAACTACATTGGAAAGAAAACATTGAAGAACGCGTAGCAAAAGCTAATAATGCCTTCTACGCTTGCAAAGTCATGTTTGGTCGCACTTGGGGCTTAGAACCTAAGGTGACACACTGGATATACTGCTCTGTCGTTAGGCCTATATTGTTATATGGAGTATTTGTCTGGTGGAACGCACTCGAAAATAAATCTCTCTTAAAACCATTAGAAAGAATTCAACGACTTATGTGCTTGAGCATTACGGGTGCTCTAAAAACTACATCAGCAGAATCATTAAATGTAATAATTAACATGCTTCCTATTGACTTACATGCGAAAGGAGTAGTCTTTAAAACTGCGATCCGACTGAAAGAAAATTAGGGTTTCAGCTTCAGAGAATTCGGACACAGCAAACTAAGCTCTGTTTGTAAAAAGTCGACTGACTATTGTAAACCAACACTGCATCTTGATAGGAAGTTCTCTGTTAACATAGAATCGAGAAATTCCTGGGTTAACCAAGTTTCAGACTCATCGAATTTTATTAATATTTACACGGACGGCTCTAAACAAGAAGCAGGGGTGGGGGCTGGGGTTTTCATTCTCACCTATAATACAACATTAAAGTATAAATTGCCACAATACTGTAGCATCTTTCAAGCTGAGTTGGAGGCGATTAGTATGGCGAGCAGAGGCTTCGAAAGGGTAAATTTTTATGTTGACAGCCAGCTGCCCTTAAGTCCCTTACAAACTATATAATTAAATCCAAGTCAGTCCTTCGATGCTACAATCTACTTCAAACCCTCAGCAGTAAATTTAAAACATGCCTGAACTGGGTACCTGGTCACCAAGGTATAGAGGGCAACGAAATTGCTGATGAACAGGCAAAAGCAGGAGTGCTACTCGATGGTGAACCGTTAAGCTTATCACTTCCCTTACAGCACCACAATGTTATATATCAGAAATCGCTTTACTGTGAGGCTAACCTAAAATGGATCAACTCAAATACTAGCAAAATAACCAAAAATTTTTGCCCAACTTTCTGTAAAGATAAAACCGACTACCTATTGAAGATCAACAATATTTATTATACTTGTTTGTTTTCTAGATTTACAAATTAAGTTTGTATTGAGTTTTCAATATGTTAAATGAAATTTTGTGAAAATTTTATTTCACTTCGAATATATTCACTGAACGTATAGCAACTATTTTTATTCATAATTCATAGGTTATGGGCCCAGACCCTAACCGCTAAGGAAAATAACTTAAAATAAAAATGTTTCGCGAGCTCAAGCACGAGAATATAATTTTAATACTCCAAGTTAATTTATGATGGCGTCAAACGTTGGACGAATTCCATTGCTGAATGGAACTAACTACATGACGTGGAGGCCGCAAATGGAGGCGGTTCTACATAAAAATAGGCTGCTGCGTATGGTGGAAGGTCGCAAATCAAGACCGGAAGTCGAGAGTGTGTCCTCATCAGCAACGGCAACTGAGCTTCAAAAGCATAGACTGCAGAAAAGGGAGCAGGAGGATTACGATGATAAAGATCAGGATGCCAGAGCAGATCTGATTATTGCAATGGAGGCAGATATTGTCAGGATGGTCAAGAACTTCAAGACATCAAAGGATATATGGGCTTATCTGCAAGAGACGTACGACAGGAAGTCTACAAGGCGTAAGGTAGAAATGTATCGTAAATTGATAAGCATTATAATGGATGATGCACAAAATATATCGCAATATATAATTGAATTCGATGTTATCGTTTCATACTTGCGTGAGATTGGAACAGATTTGGATGAAGATTTACTTACTGTTATTTTATTAGATGGCTTGCCAAGCTCATACAAGGAAGTGAGAGCTGCATTTGATACTGCCAACGAGTTCCCAGCGCTGAAAACATTATGTTCAAGGCTACTGGAAATTGGAGACAAACCGGAAAATCGGAACGAGGACGCTTTAAAGGTTAAGAAATATTACAAGAAAAGAAATGGCATGTATGAAGACAATTCGGAAAAACAGAGTAAGTCAGACACCATTTTTCCATATAATTGTTATAAATGTGGAAGGAAGGGCCACATGGCCAAAAACTGCAAGTTCGACAAAAATAAAGAACAATCAAATTGGGTAGAAAAATCGTCAGGATTTATTGTAGATGCAGAAAGTTGCAATGTAGGCAGTAATATAGATGTAGAGTGGAACATTTGGTGCATAGATAGTGGTGCCACATCGCACATGTCATTTTCCCAAGCACAATTTATCAATCTTGACCGAAGCTACATTGGAAAAGTTCGGTTGGCAGATAATAAAGAATTGGACATTCGAGGAATTGGTACTGTTGAATTAAATGTAGAAGTTAACAACGTTAAGAAGTCTATTCAACTTTATAGAGCTCTCTATGTACCAGACCTGAAGTGTAATTTAATATCAACTGCAAAGGCGACAGATAATAATTGTGTGGTAGTAATGCTAAATAAAAAGGCTAAAATCTCTAAGGACGGGACAGTTTTACTCGAGGCTTATAAAGAACACGGTTTATATTTAGTCAAATCTCATAAATATTCTAACGAAATGTGCAAAGAAGTATCAACGAAAATTTATGATGAAATTAATTTATGGCATAAGCGTTATGGCCATTTGAATACAGCTGATTTGCAAAAATTAAATGCGGAACACATGGTCATAGGTTTGCCAAAATTTCGAAGCCAAAAGTTAGATTGTGTTTGTGTTACTTGTATACGCGGTAAACAAACTCGAGAAGCATTTCCTCATAAAAATGATAAAAGTAGTCGAGGAATGTTGGACTTGGTGCACACTGATTTGTGCGGTCCGATGAGAGTAGAATCCATGAGCAGGAAGTTATATTTCGCTACATTTATCGACGATTTTACACGGAAAGTTTATGTCCGTTTTTTAAGAAGGAAATCCGAATATTTAGAAGAATTTAAGCAGTTCAAAATGGAAGTAGAATTGGAAACAGGCAGGAAGATTAAGTTAGTTCGATCAGATAATGCCAAAGAGTTATTGAGTCAAGATTTTGAAGATTTTCTTAAAATGTGCGGCATTAGACGCCAACTGACTGCTGAGTATACTCCGCAACAAAACGGAGAGGCTGAAAGGATGAACCGCACATTAGTTGAGATGGCGAGATGTATAATGATAGAGGCAAAGTTACCGGAATTTCTTTGGGCTGAGTTGATTCACACGTCAGCATATATTAGAAACCGGTGTCCGACCAATTTAAACAAATTAAAAACGCCAGAAGAAATGTAAAGCATTTGAGGCAAATTGGAAGCCGAGCATTTGCAATAGAAAAGAAACCAGGAAAATCTAAGTGGGCAGCTAGAAGCAGTCAGTATATTCTAGTTGGTTATTCTGATGAAACGAAGGCTTATCGTCTTTGGCAGCCTGGTACAAAGACTATTGTTAAAAGCAGAGACGTGAAGTTTATTGAAGATAAATTCGAAACTTCTAGCGTGGAAATTGAAGATGATAATAATGGTTTTTATGAATTCGAATTTAAGTTGAATCGCGAAAAGCAAAATTTCAAAGAACCGGAAGTTTTAGAATCTGATGATGAAGTTTATCTTGATAGTTCTGTAATAATTTTAGATCAAAATGAATCCAACCCGATAGAACAAATAAATGCAGAAAGTCAGAAAAGTTCTATGAAAGAACGATTACGTTCTTGGACATTTAGAAATAATAAAGAAGCTGCACAAACAGCAGCAACTCAGAGTAAGGGTGATCCGAAAAACCTAAAAGAGGCACTAGGATCTCCTCATGCACAGGAATGGAAAGATGCGTTATAATTCTCTGATGAAAAACCAAACGTGGAACCTGGTTGACCTCCCCGCAGGCAGATCACAAGTAGGATGTAAATGGGTTTTAAAAACCAAATACAAGCCAGATGGTACTATAGAAAAACGAAAGGCAAGACTTGTTGCGAAAGGTTACTCACAGGAGTATGGTGTTGACTACTTAGACACATTTGCACCTGTAGTTAGGCAAAGTTCACTTCGCCTTATTTACGCATTAGCTGTTGAAAATGACCTGAAACTACGACAGTTAGATATTTCGACCGCATTCCTAAATGGTGATTTACAAGAGGAAATATACATGAGTCAGCCGGAGGGTTTTATTAATGAGGCGACAAAAAAAAAAGTTTGTAAATTAAGAAAATCTATATATGGACTGAAACAAGCTGGTAGACAGTGGTTCAAAAAGCTCGATACTGTTATTAAAAGTGCAGGTTTTTATCAGTCCCAGTATGACCAATGTATTTACACTTACAAATCTGGCATGAAGAATGTAATAGTCGCAGTTTATGTTGACGACATAATAATTGCATCGAATGCAAAAGAGGAAACAGATAAATTTATAAGAATATTACATCAAAATTTTGAGTTAAGAGATATGAAAACCCCAAAGCACTGCGTTGGATTAGAAATCAATCACAGTAACGGAACTCTTTCAATCTCTCAACCCGGATATATTGATAATTTAGTTACAAAATATGGTATGAAAGAATCTAAATCAGCTAAGATTCCATTGCAAGCTAAAATTATCTTAGAGAAAGAGCCAACAATTTCTGGAGAAGGAGAAAAAGTAAACAAGACTGAATACCAAGAAATTATTGGATCTTTATTATATTTAGCAGTTTATAGCAGACCAGACATTTGTTGCAGTGTCAATAAATTTTCGCAGTTTTGCCAAGACCCTAGAAGACAACATTGGAACGGAGCTTTGCAAATTATAAAATATTTAAAAGAAACTAGAAATCGTGTTTTAACATTCAACAAAACACGATTACCACTTATAGGATATGTTGACGCCAATTGGGCTCAAGATATTAATGATAGAAAATCACAAACAGGATTTTGTTTTCTTCTCGCAGGTGCGGTTATATCATGGGAATCAAAGAAGCAACGTGTTGTCGCAACGTCAAGTGCTGAAGCTGAATATGTGGCACTAGCTGAAGCTGCAAAGGATGCTTATTATCTGGGCTATCTCTTAGAAGAGCTTGGGTATAAATCATCTGGCCCAACACTAATCTACAGTGATTCTCAGAGCGCTCAGAGCATGGCTAAATTTGGTTCACACCATTCAAGAACCAAGCACATACACTATAGGTACCACTTCATTCGAGATGCAATTGAAGATCAAATTGTAGATGTCAAATATTTGCCAACAAGTGAAATGATTGCTGACGTCCTTACAAAACCATTGGAAAGAATCAAACACAATTTCTGCATTCAATCCATGGGCATGATGTCATTAAATAAATGATGTTGAGGAGGCGTATTGAAGATCAACAATATTTATTATACTTGTTTGTTTTCTAGATTTACAAATTAAGTTTGTATTGAAATTTCAATATGTTAAATGAAATTTTGTGAAAATTTTATTTCACTTCGAATATATTCACTGAACGTATAGCAATTATTTTTATTCATAATTAATACTACCTTCTCTCTTTATCTCGTAAAACATGTAGAACTGTTGTGGGAGCCATCACTGGACACTGTCTTATTGGTTATCACGCTCATAGAATGGGCATTCTAGCGGATAGTAGGTGTCGGTGGTGTAATGAAGACGAAGAGGAGAATTTGGAACATCTACTGTGTTTTTGTCCAGCGTTTTGCAGAACCAGATTTAAAACCCTTGGACAAATGTTTTTTAACAATCTTGAAGAATTTTCAGATACTGGTCTAAAACCAATAAAAAACTTCGCAATGGCTTCTAAAGCCTTCACGCTCAAGCCTAAAGAGGGCTGAAACCCCAATATTACATCTAATTAATTACAACTACGCGACTCAACGTCCGGGAAGATGTGGTATCACTACGGACCTTTTTGGTCTATGTGTGGCTAATTTGCCGCCACTTAAACCTAACCTATCCTATTAACTCAAGTATTGTTCATATATGTACTAAATCTCATTCTCCTATGTCAAATAGTTTCAAAGATAGGATTGATTGTTTCCTTATTTTCATATAAATAGCGTTTTTCTTACTTTTAACGGACTGGGGGCACGGTCAGATATGTTCCGATCGGGACCAAATTTTTTTCGCTTGGTGTCTATACCAAGGAGACCAAAATAAGAACAGAAAAAAATACTGCTTTCATACCAACTAAATATGTACCGAATCTCATTCCCATGAGCCCAATACTTCCAGAGATACGACGAATTTTGGTTGGAGAGGGCGTGGCATCGCAATTTACTCAAACATTGTTCATATACATACCAAATCTCATTCACTTATATCAAATAGTTTCAAAGATAGAAACGATTCTTTCGATTAAAGCCCCTTTTTTCATATAAATATCGTTTTTCCGACGCACGGTTAAATATTTTCCGATCGGGACCAAAATGGTTATGCTTAATACTTACATCAATAGAAAACTTTTTCGCCCCTGGGAGCAAGGTTTTTCTCATTTTTATTTTTTGCGATAGGTCTAGTGTCTAGTTGGTTCATTCAGAAACTAAAAAAGACCATATTCAGCCAAAAGGGTGGTATAACAATCATTTAATATATCTGAATTAAAATCTCTTATAAGAAGTAAGTTGTTAGCATTTTCGTTTGCAAGAAAATTGCTAAGCTCGTTCAAAAAATGACTTGCTGAATGAGAGTGGAGTCTATAAAAACAGACAAAAGTAAACAAAACCTTGTTCATTTCACAAGTTAACTTAATAACATCAGCAGTGCTCAAATGACTCAAAGATGAACAACAGCTTAAATCAGATTTTGCGTAAACACCTACACAACCCGCAAATTAGGTGTCATTGGGGATCTCAAAATCATAACCTGGCAAACTAAAATCATTTAATTCAGAAGAATAGATCCAAATTTCGGAGAGAAAAATAAAATCCGGAAATCTATGAAAAGAATTTAAATTTGAAATCAATAAGTTAAAGTATATATCGAGCCCTAACCGCCAAAAAGACTTAACTGACAAAAATTAAATTTTACAGGAGAAGGTTTTTTAAATATCTGTGCATTTAGTATAGCTATTACACTGAAATTTAGTATGTAAGCTATATTTTGTGTTAGACATGCGATGCAACTAGTTTCATTCACCTATTTATAATATAACCTCTATTTTTCAGTGTTTTGTCAGTTAAGTCTTTTTTTCTTTTCCAGATTCCCCATCTGGTCTTCAGTTTTTGTACCAAAAAACATTTGTGGTCACATATACTATTAACTCTCATCAAGACTTTTTAATAAATTTTCTTTTTTATTACATTATTTGCAAATTATTTTTGACACAAAAAGAAAAAAAGACAACCAACAACTCGCAGTCACAAAAAAATAAACAAAATACTTCGAATGTCAGTTAAGTCTTAATTGCTTTTGCTATAACTCCGTAACGGTACTTTTTGTAGAGAAGATGCGTATGGACACGAATTATAGGTTTTCATCAAAAAACGAAAATCCGAAATCGTGTCAGTTAAGTCTTTTTGGCGGTTAGGGCTCGATATATCAGGTCTTGTTATCTGCGCCGCGAACAGTAGGCAACCAATAGCTTGCATGTATGGCACATTAGGCAAGCGCTTATTTTACGATTTTCTGATTTTCGTTGATGCCGCCCCCTGAAATCCTTCTAATGGTCATAAAAACAAATACTATGAAGTTTCACGGCGATCGGATAACGATAACCCGGCCCTCAAGAGAGGTCAAGGTCAAGTTGAGGTTTCAGGCAAGAAATAATGAAAATTTTTTTAAACTTAATTAAATTAGTCAAAGCATAATTTTATCTTATAGCAAACTGAAATACCTTTCAAACAAGCTATAATTGTTCAAAATCGGGTAATAAATACGAAAATACCATGTGTAGTAGCCCAACGGGAAGAAATAAAGCTGCTTCCAAAAAGAGCGCAATAGAAGTACATCTCTGGTAGCATACAACATTTTTCAAATTCTATTTTTTTTATTGCTTATAAACGTTAATAAATCTACCAAGAGTTACAGAAAAAAAGTAATTTTTGGTAAATGGAACTTAAAATTTTGAAAAACTTCCACGGAAGCGTATTTCATATGCTTCCAAATGTGTGCTTCCACGGAAGCGTATTTAAAGCGTATTTCATGTGCTTCTGAAGATGTGCATCTCCGCTAGGACATGCTGTGTTAAAAAAGATAAGCAGTGAGAACAGCACTGGAAGCAGCTTCTTGCTTCCCTAGAAGCGCAACTGATGTCGTTTCAATGCGCTTCCGTTTCCCGTTGGGAGTATAGCATTTTGCGGCAATTTCGCTAATGTCGATAAAAGAAAAACTAATAGAATTCGTATTTATTACCCGATTTCAAACAATTATAGCTTGTTAGAAAGATATTTCAATTTGCTATAAGATAAAGTTATGCTTTGACTAATTTAATTAAGTTTAAAAAAAATTTTCATTATGTTTTGCCTGAAACCTCAACTTGACCTCTCTTGAGGGCAGGGTTATCGTTATCCGATCGCCGTGAAACTTCATAGTATTTGTTTTTATGACCATTAGAAGGATTTTAGGGGGCGGTATCAACGAAATGGCACATTCAACATTCGTTGTCTTTGTGCTTCATCTTTCGGTGACATATCACAGCTTCTGGTTGCAGTCAAATGGTGTAGCGACTGGATTGCAGTCAATCATCCCATAACGTTTCAGTGCATCAGATATGTATTTGGATTGGAACGAAAATTGTCAATTCGTATGCCAAATATAGACGATGCTGCTCCCAAATCTTTAATCTCAAACTTAGAGGGCAGTTTTTTGCTTGACATGTGTGATTTCTCTGATATCTTCCGAAAAAGCCAGGATATCATCGACATAGATGGCTACTGTCAGGATATTTTCACCAGTGTTCTTATAGTAAAGACACTGATCGACCTCACTGCTTTTTAAATTCAATTGCAGCAGCACCTCTTTCAGTGTTTCATTCTAAACGCGGCCGGCGTGTTTAAGGCCATGTATGGATTTCAGAATCCTGCACACTTTGCCAGAACCGTCATTAAAACCCTTGAAATGCTATATATATATCTCTTCCTTTAATGTATCGTGCAAGTACGCACATACTTACAACATAGATTTGATGGATTTTCATATCATACTTTGCCGCAAGTGCCAGTAAGAATCTTTGGGTTTCATATCTTACCACAGGCGCTAAAGTTTCAGCATAGTCTATTCCTTATTGCTGTGAGAAACCCTTACCCAAAAGCCTGGCTTTCCAACGAACTAAATTTCCATTAGCGTCGTATTTAGTATTGTACACCCACTTGAACTTTATTGCTTTCTTGCCTAGTGGCAAGACTAGTGTCCACGTTTTGTAGTTCGCATTTCATGGTTGTGTTCCATTCTTGTTTATTCGATGACGATACTGCATTGGTAATAAATTGACTAGCACTGAACTTGTACGATAAAGCCTGCTTGCTACCAATTCGTTCAGACCGACGGAGTCCTACGTTTTCTGCAACAGATTATTCAGTGTCAACTCCAATGACATCAGGACTTTATTATGGTTGTTCAAAGCTATCTTGAAACTCCTCCTGGAATTCATCATCTTCTGAAATATGTTCTTCGGACATCAATTCAACAGTGTTTACAATAGATACTATCGATCCTTCGTAGCGTAGGATCAAAAGCCAATAACCTCAAGACTTACCTTCGAAAAATCGAAAACAGAAAATTTTCAGAATTCTACCATTCGAAAACCCATCATACGATTTTTATGATTTTTTTTTGAATGGGTAGATATTTTGACCATTGAGGTTTTTAAAAACTTAATTTTTCAAAATTTCTTCGGCTTCGTCCGGTATATTAAAAACCTTAATAACTCGAGAACTATTGTTCCGATTTGAGTGATTTTTTTTAACAAAAAAATCACCCGAATCAGTTCAATATTTCGGGAGTTATTAGGATTTTTAATATCCCGGACATTGCCGAAAGACTTTTGAAAAAATTTTATAACAGGACTTTACTAGGCAACATACTTATCTATAAAAAAAAAATCACTCAAATCGGAACAATAGTTCTCGAGTTATTAAGGTTTTTAACATACCGGATGAAGCCGAAGGAATTTTGAAAAATTAAGTTTTTAAAAACCTCAAAGAGCAAGATATCTACCCATTAAAAAAAAAATCATAAAAATCGGATGATTGGTTTTCGAATGGTAGAATTCTGAAAATTTTCGGTTTTCGATTTTTCGACTTTGTTTTTACACTTGAGAATAGTCTTCTTAATCTAAGTTTAAAAGGATTTAAAATGTTTTAGCAATTTTCAAAAGCTATTGGCTTTTGATCCTACGCTTGATTTTTTCACATTTCGCTCAAAAGTGCAGAATCAAATGCATTCTACTAAAAACTGTGTTGTTTAATTTTAATAATTTTAAGTTTTTACACTTGAGAATAGTCTCGTTAATCTAAGTTTAAAAGGATTTAAAATGTTTTAGCGTTTTTCAAAAGTTGTTGGCTTTTGATCGTACGCTTTTTTTTTCAAGTTTCGCTCAAAAGTGCAGAATCAAATGCATTTTACTAAAATTGTGTTGTTTAATTTTAATAATTTTAAGTTTTTACACTTGAGAGTAGTCTTCTTAATCTAAGTTTAAAAGGATTTAAAATGTTTTAGCTTTTTTCAAAAGTTATTGGCTTTTGATCGTACGCTTTTTTTTCAAGTTTCGCGCAAAAGTCCAGTATCAAATGCATTTTACTAAAAATTGTGTTGTTTAATTTTAATAATTTTAAGTTTTTACACTTAAGAGTAGACTCGTTAATCTAAGTTTAAAAGCATTTAAAATGTTTTCACGTTTTTCAAAAGTTATTGGCTTTTGATCCTACGCTTTATTTTTTCACATTTTGCACAAAAGTGCAGAATCAAATGCATTTTACTAAAAATTGTGTTGTTTAATTTTAATAATTTTAAGTTTTTACACTTAAGAGTAGTCTCGTTAATCTAAGTTTAAAAGCATTTAAAATCTTTTCGGTTTTCGATTTTTCGACTTTGTTTTTACACTTGAGAATAGTCTTCTTAATCTAAGTTTAAAAGGATTTAAAATGTTTTAGCTTTTTTCAAAAGTTATTGGCTTTTGATCGTACGCTTTTTTTTCAAGTTTCGCGCAAAAGTCCAGTATCAAATGCATTTTACTAAAAATTGTTTTGTTTAATTTTAATAATTTTAAGTTTTTACACTTAAGAGTAGACTCGTTAATCTAAGTTTAAAAGCATTTAAAATGTTTTCACGTTTTTCAAAAGTTATTGGCTTTTGATCCTACGCTTTATTTTTTCACATTTTGCACAAAAGTGCAGAATCAAATGCATTTTACTAAAAATTGTGTTGTTTAATTTTAATAATTTTAAGTTTTTACACTTAAGAGTAGTCTCGTTAATCTAAGTTTAAAAGCATTTAAAATCTTTTCGCGTTTTTCAAAAGTTATTGACTTTTGATCGTACGCTTTTTTTTAAGTTTCGCACAAAAGTGTAGAATAAATGCATTTTACTAAAATTTGTGTTGTTTAATTTTAATAATTTTAAGTTTTTGCCCTTAAGAGTAGTTCCCTTAATCTAAGTTTAAAAGATTTTCAAAGGTTTTCGCGTTTTTAAAGATTTATTGACTTCAAAGGTTTCACATGCTTGACGCATGCATCAGTGCTGTCGTTTTGAAAAGTTTGAGCGAAGTGAAATTTAGTAAAAAGTGAAGTGTTGCGAAGTAAAATTCTGAAAAAGTGAAGTATTAGCGAAGTGAACACAAAAATCACAACTTTATTTATTCAATGCATTCATTTTTATGCTACACGTAACAAAATTTGAAAATATATTTTAAAAAAATATGAAAAAATAAATAAAAAATTTCTTAGGTCAAAAATTTACCGAAATATGGCTGGCCACTCGAACATAAAAATTTTTGTTTATGCGGTCAAAAAAACGGTTTTTACTCAAAGCAATGAAAAAGTGTATAAAGCATAAAATGCTTAGAAATCCAAGAAATACGTGTGAATTTTTTTCAGAATTTTTTGGAACTTTTTTAATTTTTTTTTGACCAATTTTTTAAAAATTTTAAAGTGTACCCAAAAATTTAACGTATTCTTTGAATGATTCTAAGTATTTTAGGCATTATATGTTCGAGTGACCATATTTCGGCCAATTTTTCACCTAAAAATTTTATAATGAAGCGCTTTAATGGAAATTTTATCCACTTTTATGATATTCTGCTGTATCTTTACCTATCTCTGACCCTAAACAGTTATAGACAAAAGAGTAAAAACACAAGAAATCGAAATTTTTGCTTCATTTTTTTGGTCTATAAACTATTTCGATGGCAAATTTAAATCTCTACAAAAAGTTTCCTGTGAAGTATTTCGAAATTTTGCTTTGTTCGCTTGATATATTGAAAAAACAAATTACTTTTCAGTCAGGGCAGGCTTCGGGCATACAAAAAAGTATGTTTCTGAATTCTCATAAAAAGAATAGACAAATTTTGTATCTAAGAAAAAGTGAAGTGATTTTATGAAAGGGGAAGTGGCGAAGTGTTTTTGATAAAAAAGGAGCAAAACACTTCAATTGAAGTGTCAACGACAGCACTGGCATGCATGCATGTCGCTTCACCGCTACATATCTATATACATACATATATTTATAAAAATGACTGTGTGTCTGTCTGAAGCACTATCACTCAGAAAACATTCATCCAATTGAGCTGAAAATTTGGAAATGAGTATATATTAGGTATGGGAATGTTTTTATGCTATACACGAAGTTTTCCGAAGACCACCCGAAGGCTTAATAGTCAAAACGAAGAATATCTAGGTACACTAGAGGGAAAATATCTATGGCAAGCTTTCAACAAGTTTTAATTGATAGTTTTTTGGAATACCCGAAGTTTGCCGAAGGTCACCCGAAGGCTTCATAGTCAAAACGAAGAATATCGAGGTATACGAGAGGGAAAAAATCTAAGGTGAACTATCAACAAACTTTAACTGATAGTTTTTTGGAATACCCGATGCTTCCCGAAGGTCACCCGAAGGCTTCATAGTCAAAACGAAGAATATCTAGATGTACTACAGGAAAAACATCTAAGGCAAACTATCAACAAGCCTTAATTGATGGTTTCCTGGGACACTCCAGCTATGCCATTGCCAATTTTTAAGATGGCTTGAAATGAAATTAACTTTCTCAAAATATCTAAATTTTTATTGGTGACGTGGCAGTGGCGTAAATCAAAATTTTATCCATGTATACCTTCTAAGCTATTGGGAATCAAAAAACAAAACAAACATGCCTAGCGAAGCGGGCAAAGAAGGCTAGTATATAAATAAAAGTAGTGTTATCAAACATAAAAAAAAGTTATACGTGTTAAAGCAAAAAAAAAAAAAATAAAAAAAATTTGTTTCGCTCATTCAAGGATTGAACCATCGTCGGTTCAGCTTGAAGTCCTGCTACACATCCACTATGCCACTGTAGTGGTTTGCAAAATGAGTTCTAAGACTGCACACATTTCAAGCGATATTTGTTTTGCCAAAAATCAATATGAATGTGTATGTGAGAATTAGTGTTAACGTTCTGCGTTTTTTTTTTTTCACTGACATTTTCAGTGCTATCTTTTCAGCGCTAACTTCACATCGGTGCCAAATCATATAATGAGATTACTTTTGTCTTTATAAAAATTTTTAAAATTTAGTATGAAAATAAAAAAAATATTCATAAAAGGTAAAATTTTCGATCAAACATGCGCCGAACTAAAGTTGAACGCAACAGTATGGTTCCTGGGGCAAATATTCATAGAATTGAATGAACTTTCACATAGCGGGGTAGCCGAGGTCGATAAAATTTCGTCCATACATTTTGGCCCACCCTAGTAAACATGCATAAAATTTGTATCTGTAGATTTATGAAACGTTGTTATTCGTACGAAAAAATTCTTAAAATTTAAGAACGGAAGTTCATAAAAAAAATTCCTCATAGAAAAATATTTATGAATTCGTGTTCTTACGATTAATGAATCGTTCTTAAAATCAAAAAATTTTAATGAAAAATTTTTAATTGAAAATCAATGAATTTCGGTTTATGAATGTCATTCATAAATATTAAGTTCAATATATGTGTGTATGTAATTGGGTTCTGTTTACATAAAAAGTTTACTTGATGGTGTGGAATTGATGCAATATATTTAAAAAAGTGATATGGGTCAAATAGCTGATTATTATGACCGACTTTCAAAATAAACGATTCATATTTTTGGATGATTTTTTTAAACAAAAAACCAACCTATTTGCCCAAGGAACCATACCTCTACGTACAACTTATCAACATGTGCTCAGCCGGAAATTTTAAAATATACCAAGAAAAAGTTCTTTCGCAAAAAACTTTAAAGAACTTGATTTCCTCAAGATATTTAAAGGTTTTTTATTTTTCTTTTCTTAATAGTTTTAAATAGTTTAAAGTTTTCCGGCTGAAAAACATACAACTTGCTATAATATCGTTACGAAAAGACTTTCGTCCATAAAAACACTTGAGGAAATAACCTTTTAATATCCTCAAGTTTCCTCAAGCTTTCCGATTGTTATTTTACCTTTGGATTTTCCATAATTTTCCCATAAAGGAAAAACACTTTCCGGCTGGGCACATAAAGTTTTAACCGTTAATAGTGTTGTTATTATTGCACAGTTTATCATAAAATTACTGAAGTAAGTTACTATACAACACCCTCAAATTTCCTCAAGTTACCATGCTTTTCTAATTTCCTCAGTTTTCCCACAATTTTCCACCAAAGTTTTCCGGCTGAAAAATTTTAAATCAAGCATAGCTTTTATTGTGTTAAATATTGCTAAAAGAAAATTCTTGAGGAAATCAATCTTTCATACATATAAGTGTTTTGCATTTTCCGAATCTTACCTCTCTTCTCAGGTTTCCCACAATTTTCAATCAAAATTTTCCGAGAGAAAAATATTCCCACCATCAAGTTTTTGCAACTATTGCATACTTGTAGGCTAAAATGTTATAACAGTTTTTATTCCACTTACTTTATTTGTTAATAGATATTTTTACAGAAAAACTTAAGAAAATAAGTTTTCAACATTGTCTAAATAAGTTTTAAATTTTCTCAAAGCATATCATTTTCCTCAGGGAAGTTTTTCCATAGTTTTCAAACGAACTTTTCTACATGAAATTCATTAAATTTTTTATAACTTTGTTATTATTCAATATATTTCAATGAAAACAAAAGCAGACTTTAGTCTTTACTTTTTTTAAGTTTTCTCAAGTTACCACACTTTTTTACTTCCCTCAGTTTTCCCACAATTTTCCACCAAAGTTTTCCGGCTGAAAAATCTTAAATCACGCATAACTTTGATTGTGTTAAATATTTTTGAAAGAAAATTCTTGAAGAAATCAATCTTCCATACACTTAAGTGTTTTGCATTTTCCGAATTTTTGCTCTCTTCTCAGGTTTCCCACAATTTTCAATCAAAATTTTCCGAGAGAAAAATATTCGGACAATCATATTTTTTCAACTATTGCATACTTGTAGGCTAAAATGTTATAACAGTTTTTATTCTTATGTGTTATTATGTACAATATTTGTTGTTAAATATTTTTTAAGAAAAACTTGAGGAAAATAGTCTAAATTTACTAAAAAATTTTCCGAAAGTTTTAAAAGTTTCCCACAATTTTTTTTTTTTTTTCATATATTTTGGCTTTTATATATAAAACTTGATTTAAGTACCGAACAACGCCATCTGAGTGTGACACAAATAATCATGAAAAATTTTTCCGATATTTTTCAGGGCTTCAAATTAGTTTTAGCTTTTATGAATTTATATGAAAATTTAAAAAAACTAGCAGACATTTTATCGTTGCCGGCTTATTGTTTTCCAAAATTTTGTTTCAGTAATATATTTGTAATTTATATATAATTGAAGAGTGGTCGTACCAAAGGGCCTAAGTACCATTTCCAGGCAAAAGTAGTGTCATTGTATGAAACGGGTAACATTTTTTTTGAAGTTAATAAAATTGTTTTCTGTCATCACTAACAATTTACTTGATAGTGTGAAATTCATGTCATTAAGTTTAAAAAATTATAACAATCAATTAACCGACTATAAAGCACATAAAAATAATGACATTACTTTTCGAAATGGTACTTAGGCCCTTTGGTACGGCCACTCTTCAATTTTCGTTCGAAAAACGTTTTTTAAAAATTGAACACAATTCTTCAGGGTTGCTGTTGTAAATTTTACTTAATCATTCCAAAAAATGTTTGCCCTTATGCTTTTAAATGAACTTATTGAAAATCTTACATACACATTAAGGTATCAAGTTATTTTCTAAAGTTTTGTTGTAATCCAATGCTTTTTTAATTTATTTGAAATATTGGTACCCAAAACACTCAAATATGTATATTATAAATTAAATTAAAAAATTTGAGTATTTTTGATTTGAATATAATTTTTAGCATTGCCACCAAGTTTTTGTTGTATATTGTTCTAATATCGTTCTTAAATTATGAGATAGGAAAACAACTACCATGCTGACGCATGTGGTCTGTTTAGTTCATAAGAAGTTAGGAGACCAACCTTTTTTTTTGAATTTTGGAGAAAAATTTTATGGGGGAGTTTCTCGTAAGTTAACTGATAACACTGTTCGACACAAAAAAAACACTTGAGATAATCAAAAAAACTTTTAAAGTAGACGTTAAAAAAATACCCGTTTCTCGTGGTTTTTCCCCAATATTTCCCTGTTTTGGGTGTCATTTTTGTGCCTTTTTAAGAAAAGGGCAAAAATGACCCACAAGTGGGGGTTAAACAGGGCTAAAACTTTATACAAAAATATTCCCTGCATAAGTTTGCTGAACACATGATACACCTCAGATGTAAGAATCATATACACGCCTGTCCTGTGGGTGATTTGAATAAAATTTTCGAGTACCCCATTTTTTTTTTACGGAATTCTGTTAAACATCGTATTTCGACATGCAAAATCGTGTGCCCAAAAAAAGTTATTCAAGGTCAAAAGTTGCGAAAATAAATTTTGTTTTCAATTATTTCGCTTACGGCTGCAATTACGAAAAAATAGTGGTTGACAGTTATTTGCCGAGTACACAGTTTTTTAACTTCAATGATTTACTACGAAAAAGCTTTAAACATTTTTTTCCTATTACTCATGGTTTAGGAAGTATGTTAATTTAAAAAGTTTTAAAACCTCGCGATATTTATATGTTGTACGTTTTAAATTAAGATAACTCTCGAACGACTAATCGCACAAAAACAATCGCTGAACAACACACGACCTTAGTCCAACAAGGTTCTATCTGCAATACATTTTCAATGTTGTTAGAAGCTTATTGTCCTTAAGGAGCCAATGTATAAATAATGGAGCGGTACTTCCCCGATTTACGAATAATCATTTATCTTCTATTCCATAGTATGTCCTGGTTTTCCTGTACTAAATTATTCTCATCCTTAAGGTACAGAGCCATCTTAATGTGACCATTAGAATCACGGAGCAAATTCTTCTGATGTTTTCAGGGCTGCTATCTATTTTTTTATTTAAAATTTTACATACGCCATATTTTTTTAAAACCAAATTAATCTTTAATCTTATAATCGACCCTTAACCGCCAAAAAGACTCAACCGATAAAAAACAAAATTTACAGTACACTTAGAAGCTTTTTAAATTTTCTTTGAATACATTGTAGTTCAAAAGTCGAAATTGCATTCCCTACAACTTCTTAATGGTATTATTTACAGTTACAACATGAATTTTGGAGGAAAGACGCATATGAACGAGAATTATCGATTTCTATCAAAAAACGAAAATCTGAATTCGTGTCGGTTACGTTTTTTTGGCGGTTAGGGCTCGAAATGTTGAAATAAAATTTTTTAAAGTCCAATGTAAATTTTAAGGGCTACCCCTATTTCCTTTTAAAAATGTTGTTTTAATCATACTTTTTTAAAAAAATTACAACAATAAATTAAAAAGTAGATGACAAAAATTAAGGTTTATGACAGTAATATTCAAACTCAATACTAGCACATTTTGTCAATGTATAAAAGCTCATTGAAAGCTTTTACATTTTACATAAGCTTCAAGTAAGTGACGCAGATCTGCACAAATACTGACACAGTTGAACGCTTATCTGTGAGTGAAAGCTTTTCTGAAAGTTTTTAAAACCAAAAATTTTAACAACTTCATGAAAAATATGACCACTCATGTGGTGTTTAACACACCGAAAAGTGCATCTGACTAATTTCTATAAAAAAGGCGAAGTTCACAAAGGCAGTAAAAATCATTTAAACGTATAAGGGCAAACATTTTTGGAATGATTAAATAAAAAAGCGTTTTTCAAACAAAAATTATCAAATAAGTTACAAATATATTATTGAAACCAAATTTTAGAAAACAATAAGCCATAAAAAACCGTGATGGATTTTTTAAATTTTCATTTAAACCTTTAAAAGCTAAAAGTAATTTAAAGCCCTGACAAATATCACAAAAATTTTCCATGATTATTTGTGTCACACTCAGATGGCGCTGTTCGGTACTGAAATCAAGTTTTATTTATAAAAGCCATGAAGTATGAAAAAAAAAAATTGTGGGAAAACTTTGAAAACTTTTGGAAATTTTTTTAGTATGTAAATGAAAACTATTTTCTTCAAGTTTTTCATAAAAAATGATTAACAACAAATATATAATAACAAATAAAAATAAAAACTGTTTTAACATTTTAGCCTACAAGTATGCAATAGTTGCGAAAACTTGATTGTGTGAATATTTTTCACTCGGAAAATTTTGATTGAAAATTGTGGGAAACCTGAGAAGAGAGGAAAAATTCGGAAAATGCAAAACACTTAAGTGTATGGAAGATTGATTTCCTCAAGAATTTTCTTTCAAAAATATTTAACACTATCAAAGTTATGCTTGATTTAAGATTTTTCAGCCGGAAAATTTTGGTGGAAAATTGTGGGAAAACTGAGGAAAGTAGAAAAGCGTGGTAACTTGAGAAAACTTAAGGAAAGTAAAGACTAAAGTCTGCTTTTGTTTTCATTGAAATATATTGAATAATAACAAAGTTATGAGAAATTTACTGAATTTCAGGTAGAAAAGTTCGTTTGAAAACTATGGAAAAACTTCCCTGAGGAAAATGATATGCTTTGAGAAAATTTAAAACTTATTTTCTTAAGTTTTTCTGTAAAAATACCTATTAACAAATAAAGTTAGTGGAATAAAAACTGTTATAACATTTTATCCTACAAGTATGCAATAGTTGAAAAAACATGATTGTCCGAATATTTTTCTCTCGGAAAATTTTGATTGAAAATTGTGGAAAACCTGAGAAGAGAACTAAAATTCGGAAAATGCAAAATACTTAAGTGTATGGAAGATTGATTTCCTCAAGAATTTTCATTCAAAAATATTTAACACAATCAAAGTTATGCGTGATTTAAGATTTTTCAGCCGGAAAACTTTGGTGGAAAATTGTGGGAAAACTGAGAGAAGTAGAAAAGCGTGGTAACTTGAGAAAACTTAAAGAAAGTAAAGACTAAAGTCTGCTTTTGTTTTCTTTGAAAAATATTGAATAATAACAAAGTTATGAGAAATTTACTGAATTTCAGGCAGAAAAATTCGATTAAAAACTATGGGTGAACTTCGAAGAGTGGAAAATGATATAGTTATTTAGGGAAAATTAAAAACTTATTTTGAGAAGGTGGTGTTGAGGCCTATAAGAGTTTTTATATTCCTATTAAAACACGAACACCGAATTTAAATTTAATTGCATATGGAATGCGTTTTTATTACAATTTTTGTATTCGAATTTGTATTTTTAAATTATATTTCACTGTATATTTCATTTATTATTAATTAAATGAGAATTAGACAAATTTATTAAACCCGTGTTGTTGTTGCTGCTGCCGAAAAAAGCTAATTAGAAAATTGACCGGTTGCTGCGATTGTAAAAACGAAAACTGGAATAAGGGATCGTAAAAATTACAGTTCATACGTATGTTTGTATGTGTGTATGTATTCGCGACATAACTAACGATCTACATAAGCAGCAGGAACAACAACAGGGCGTAGCAAAAAATAGCAAAAACAGAAAAAATTTAAACAGATGAAAATAAAGTTGAAACTAAATTGGATGCGATTTTACGCAGCTGAACATGCTCCGCACGTTGGAAGCTTCTGCTTTCAAAACTTAAGATTCCGCTGGAAGTAAACATAATTTGGATACGGCTCGCTTAACCAGTCCATTAGCTGTACGGATAGTAGCTACTCGAACTGCACCATCGTCTGCCTTAGATACATCGGTTATCCTGCCCAAAGGCCATTTTAGAGAAGATAGCGTCTCATCCTTTATAAGAACCAAGTCATTAATTTTAAGGCTGGGGTAATCCTTTTGCCACTTAGAACGTTGTTGAAGAAGGACCAGATAATCGTGAGTCCACTTCTTCCAAAAAGTTTGTTGAATGAAACAAACACGCTGCCATCGAGAAAGATGATTGACATTTAGGTGAGTCATATCTGGCTCAGCAATTGCGCTGCATGAAGCACCAACTACAAAATGTGCTGGCGTAAGAACTTCGAGGCTTTCAGGATCTTCTGCTAACGGGCACAATGGTCGAGAGTTCAATACGCTGGTTACTTCACACGCCAAAGTTCTGAGTTCATCGAAGGTCAAAGTTGAGAGACCAATGGCACGTCGCAAGTGATGCTTGGCTGATTTAATTGCTGCCTCCCAGAGGCCACCAAAGTGGGGTGACCTGGGTGGAATGAAACGCCACTCGATGTCGTCGTCGGAACACTGCTGCTGTACTGCACTGATGTGAGCATCGCTTAAAAACAGTTGCTTTAAATCTTTGAGCTGGTTATTTGCTCCAACGAAGTTGGTAGCGTTGTCGGACCATATAGAATTTGGTCGCCTGCGGATGGAAATAAATCGCTTTAACGCTGCAAGGAATGAAGCCGTTGACAAATTTGCGACTAGCTCCAAGTGAGATGCTTGGTCGAGAAACAAATGAAAACACAAATATAACATTTGTTAGCTGGTCGGCTCCGAATTTCAGATCGACAAAAAAATGGACCGCAGTAATCAATGCCAGTGATGAGAAATGCTCTGCTGGGACGAACTCTTTCTGCAGGTAGATTGCCCATAATGTGCTGAATTACAACTGGACGCATTCGAAAACACCGAAGACATTTTTTGATGATAAGTCCGATCTTCTTTCTACCACCAATTGGCCAATATTTTGAGCGAATATTTGCACATAATGCTTGAGGACCGGCATGACACAATTTTTGGTGATAGTGCATAATCATTGCAGTGACTAGAGGATGACCCTTCGGAACGATAATTGGATGTTTTGCGTCATACTCCAACAGTGATTCCTGCAACCTGCCACCAACTCTCATCAGCCCGAACTCATCCACGAAAGGATTAAGTGACATCAATGGGCTGGATTTATCTAAACACCTTTGTGCTCCTAAAGATTCATATTCACGTACAAAACTAGCTCGTTGAACCATACGCCAAAGAATTTTGTTTCCACCATGCAATTCGGCTAACGATAGAGGGCCTTGCTGACGATTTTCACGCTTTCTACAAAAACGATAGACGTAGGCGTACACTCGCTGCATTTTGGTGAACGAATTGAGGTACTTCGATGTGAGTGACAAATCTTGACATCTGGAAATGGTCACTAGTGCAGCCTTTCGACGCTCGGGTAGAATATGCTGTACGATTGGGCATATTGGCCAATTTGATCGGTTGCATTTCAAAAATGGAGGACCGCATTTCCACAGCTCTGAAGTACTCAATTCCGAAGGCGAGGCACCACGAGACAAAATGTCAGCCGGATTTGACTCGGTCGAAACATATCCCCACGTCATACCTCGTGTTAAAGTTTGAATTTTGCTAACCCTGTTAGCTACGAAAACGTTGTAGTTTGAAGATTCATCTCTTAACCACGACAGAACGATCGTTGAATCGGACCAGCAGAATATTTGGCCTGAAGATGTATCCGCAATATTTAGTGAACTTAATAGTTCAGCCAATAATAGTGCTGCTGATAATTCTAGTTTTGGAATTGTCAGAGTCTTTAGTGGTGAGACACGTGACTTTGAACAAAGCAGCGATGTACTAACAATACCACTACTGGATGTTGAACGAATATAGATGCAAGCGCCATACGCACTAAGACTTGCGTCACAAAAGGCGTGCACTTCCAGACTGGCCCCGGGCTTTATGACTAGTCTAGGAAAAACGCAATGGTTTACCAGCCCGAAATATGCGACGATGTTTTCCCACGATGATTGAAGATTTTGGGGCAAACTTTCATCCCAATTTAATTTTTCCTTCCATACAAGTTGCAAAAATATTTTTGCTTTAGCAATTACAGGCCCAATAAGTCCTAATGGGTCATATAAGCGAGCAATAAAGGAGAGAATTGATCTCTTGGTAAGCTTGCTTGGAATTGAAAGCGAATCGAAAACGAAAATGAAATTGTCAGATGGTGGGCTCCAAACTAATCCAAGTGTTTTTGTAACACCACTGCCATCTTGAAATGTTAATAAAGATTCCCTATCTTCGGCTAGGATTCCGTCAAGGACTTCATTATGACTTGAGCACCATTTACGAAGCATAAAATTTCCACGAGAAAGCATTTCAGTAGTCTGACGAAGAATTTGTTGAGCTTCATCAATCGTGTCAGCACCAGTGATCAGATCATCGACATAAAAATTTTGAAGAGCAATCTTTGATGCAACTGGATACGCCAAAGATTCATCAATAGCTAGCTGCTGCAATGAGCGTATTGCTAGAAACGAAGCGCATTTAGTTCCATAGGTGACAGTGTCCAACTTAAAAGTTTTTAATGGTTCACTGGGACTGTTTCGCCACAAAATCAGCTGTAGAAAATTGTCTGGATGTGAGACCCGAACGCATCTGTACATCATGCATATGTCACCAGTAAGGGCTATCTTAAAAAATCGAAAATTTATCAAAATTGAAAATAATGTCGGCTGAATTGTTGGACCAGCCAAAAGCAAATTATTTAAAGATTTTCCAGATGGAGCATATGCCGAGCCATCGAATACAACCCTAAGTTTCGTCGTGCTGCTATCGGCTTTCAAGACACAGTGATGTGGTAAATAATAAGTTGGAACGCCAGAAGGTATGGATGTTACTTCAGACATGTGGTTTAACGATAAATATTCGTCGATAAACGCTGAATATTGAGACTTCAGATCTAAATTACGATTCAGCCTTTTTTCTAACAGAAAAAATCGTCGAGCAGCTAGTTCGTAGGAATTTTGAAGAAGTTTCGGATCTGCATTCAGCGGCAAACGTACTGAGTATTCGCCTGATGGCAATCGCCTACAAGTATTGAGAAAGTGATCCTCACACTCCTTTTCCTTTTTAGTGAAAACAGGCTGTGTTGTAGTGATGCTTTCTGCTTCCCAAAAACTCTGCACTAAATTTTCAAGCGACTGCTTGCTTTCACCTATTGATTGCTTTGTTGACAAAAGACAAGCTTGCGTTTGATTTGATGAATTTCCTCCACCTGCAACGACCCAGCCCAGCCTGGTTTTCTGAAGAAGTGGAAGCCCTGGCCCAAGCCGAATTTGACCAACACACAATAAATCGTAGAATAAACTAGCTCCTAGCAAAAGGTCAATGCGCTGAGATTTGGCAAATGCAGGATCAGCCAACGAAATATTAGGCGGCACATTCCAATTGATGTTGCGTAGATTTTTACTGGGCTGATCATCAGTTATTGTAGGAACAACGACTGCCGAAATTGATGTCTCGAAGGAGGTAACTCGAGAGCGAATGTTAAGATGAGCAGATAGATTGGAAACCGAATCTGTCTGACCTATGCCAGATACGAAAGTTGTGGATTTTGCTGGCTTAATTTGCAATGAATTGAGAAAACGATGAGTTACGAAATTAATTTGTGAGGCCGAATCCAGCACAGCTCGGCATGCTATAGGATGACCTGCCTGATTGTTTACGAAAATGACAGCAGTAGCCAGAAGAACCATATCTTCATCAATTGGGCTGACTGTTGACGAAGCGATTAGTGCTGAGTGCTGATTATTCTCAGGCTGATTGCGCAAAACGAAAGAATTGCCACTAATTGGCAGCTGTAGCGAAGACGAAATACCAGAAGAGTTGGCCGACGAAAACGAAGATTTTTGGTTATTTTCATTTTGTGTGCGGGGAACGAACGAATTATCGCTGATGGAGAATTGTTGCGAACCTGATGCACCAGGAGTACTGCCTGACGAAATTTGTTGTGAATTTGTACGATGAAGCAATGTGTTATGCTTGGCACCACACTGACGACATTTGCCAAAATTGCAGGATCTTACTGCGTGGCCAGGCTTGAGACAATTTATACATAGTTTCAAGCGCTTTGCTTCATCGAATCTTTGATTTACTAGTAATTTAAGAAAATCTGCACATTTGCTGATGGAATGATCATTTGAGGAACATAACGCACAAGATGAAATAGAAACGACGAGTGCTTTGTTGCGTTTTTGTTGACTAACTGACCGCTGGTTTGATTTGTCAGAAACTGTAGCCTTAGATCTTTGAATTGTTTCCAATGTCCTGCATCTTTTGTCTAAAAATTTAACCATAGAATCCCATGAGGGAATATTATCTGTCGAAACGTGTTCTTCCCACTTAGTTAGAGATTCCTTATCGAGTTTTTGTGACAAAAGATGAATCAAAAGATTATCTAAAAGTTGCTCCTTTGTAGCCATATTTTCAAGAGCACGAACATGGGAGGTGATTTGGTCATAGAGGACACGCAAATCACTGCAAGGAGACGAATCAGCAGGCTTGGCTGAAAATAATGTAGAAATATGTGCATTAAATAAAATTCTTTTATTATCAAACCGCCTTTTCAGGATCGTCATTGCTTCATCATAGTTGCTGTCGTTGATTTCCAAAGATTTGATGGCGTCGAGTGCTGAACCACAAAGACTCGCACGCAAATGCTGAAACTTTTCGACTTTGGATAAATCCTCATCGGAAACGATCAAAGTTTCAAACATGGTGATGAAATTTGGCCACTCGGTAATATCGCCATTAAATTTGGGTAGTTGGACGACTGGTAGACGCGTTTTCACTGGTGGGAGCACAAAAGTGGTACGATTACCATCAGAAACTTCGCCACGTATTGTTGACGAAGCCAGACTCGCGTTGTGCGATTTTGCGTTAAAACCACGCGTGAAAGCTGTTTTTACCGATTTAAATAATTCAAAAAACGATTTACGCGACGTACTTTCAAATTCAAGTGGGTCAATTTTTTCGAGATTATTCTGTGCATTTTCAAAATTCGAATAAATGCGCTCAATAAGATCTAAATACACTTTCAGCTCGATTTCGTCCAGTTCTGACACTTGTCCGCCTTGAATTATTTCATTTTCAATATTTGCGAGCTCTTTCACCACCGAATCGCGTTTGCGCTGACAAAAAAGCAATTTTTCCTTTTCTTTTTCGCCCGCCATTTCAAAAAACACACTCGAATTTAAATGATTAAAATTGACCCAACAATGTTTGCACAGTCACGAATTGAAAAAAAAAAAATAAAGATTTTTGTTTGTACTATACAAATATGAAAACTTTTTTGCACAGTGTAATCAAAAGCACGCACTCGAAAATGTCCCGTAAATTCTTATAGAAACGAAAAATCCGTTATACTCGTTTGCGAATTTGAGACCTTGAACTTGTACAGGCGCTACGCAACCGAAACAAGAACATAAACGCACTTTGCTAAACCTTGAAATTTTAGCCTTGAAAAAAAATAACGCTTGCTATGTTCCCGTTAGTGTACAAAAAATAATTCGCTCACAACAACAACGAAGCAGCAACAACCGTATGAAATGCTCGCGACAACAACAACTTTTTAAAGTTTGGTTTTATGCAATAAATTTTATATTTTAAATTGCCCAAAACTCACAATTTATATTTTATTAAATTCACTGTAATTATTTTGACGTATCACGTCGGGGTCACCAAATGTTGAGGCCTATAAGAGTTTTTATATTCCTATTAAAACACGAACACCGAATTTAAATTTAATTGCATATGGAATGCGTTTTTATTACAATTTTTGTATTCGAATTTGTATTTTTAAATTATATTTCACTGTATATTTCATTTATTATTAATTAAATGAGAATTAGACAAATTTATTAAACCCGTGTTGTTGTTGCTGCTGCCGAAAAAAGCTAATTAGAAAATTGACCGGTTGCTGCGATTGTAAAAACGAAAACTGGAATAAGGGATCGTAAAAATTACAGTTCATACGTATGTTTGTATGTGTGTATGTATTCGCGACATAACTACCCAATGGGGAATGGAGCGCATCAATAGCGCTTCTGAAGCGCTCTAAAGCAGCAGTGAAGCGCATCTCTCTCGTTGCCAAAAGCGCTGAAATTAACATTGGCATGTCAATGGAACGAAGCGCTTCGCTCTCGCTACCAGAAATGCTCTTTGGATGCGCATCGCTCTCGCATCCAGAAATGCTGTTTGGATGCGCATCGCTCTCGCTACCAGAAATGCTCTTTAGATGCGCATCGCTCTCGCATTCAGAAATGCTCTTTGGATGCTTTTTGTATGACAATAAAAATATTTAAAAAATTAATTTTTAATTGAAATTTCACGTCTTTCGTCAACAAAGACACATCAGACTATTATTTTTTTTTTTTTTTATGTAATTATAGTTATTTTTATTTTACTAAATTAATTCTAATTGAAAAATTGCAAGTTGAAAACTTTTGTGTTAGGTCTGGGCCGGAGTTGAACCGAGGACCTCACGGTTGCTACAACTCTCAATCGCAGTGCTAGTCGCTAGACCACTGCTCTATCATCGCGCTCTTACGAAGACGACTTATTGATTTATTTTGTTTTGTACGTTAATACGTGACCGAAAGCGCATCGCTCTCGCATTCAGAAATGCTCTTTGGATGCGCTTCGCTCTCGCTACCTATAGCGCAGAAAATATGCGCATACAAATCAGCTCTTTGGATGCGAGAAGGACGCGCATCGCTATTGCATCTTGGGGATGCGCATCGAAATTTTCTGTTGGGTAACGATCTACATAAGCAGCAGGAACAACAACAGGGCGTAGCAAAAAATAGCAAAAACAGAAAAAATTTAAACAGATGAAAATAAAGTTGGAACTAAATTGGATGCGATTTTACGCAGCTGAACAGGTGGAAAACTTATTTTCTTAAGTTTTTCTGTAAAAATATCTGTTAACAAATAAAGTTAGTAGAATAAAAACTGTTTTAAAATTTTAGCCTACAAGTATGCAATAGTTGCAAAAACATGATTGTCTGAATATTTTTCTCTCAGAAAATTTTGATTGAAAATTGTGGGAAACCTAAGAAGAGCGGTAAAATTCGGAAAATGCAGAACACTTAAGTGTATGGAAGATTGATTTCCTCAAGAATTTTCTTTCAAAAATATTTAACACAATCAAAGTTATGCTTGATTTAAGATTTTTCAGCCGGAAAACTTTGGTGGAAAATTGTGGAAAAACTGAGGGAAGTAGAAAAGCGTGGTAAGTTAAGATAGATTGAGGAAAAAAAAGTAAATTTTCGTTTTTAATTTCATATAATAATGTTGAAGATAAACAAAGTTATGAAAAATTCAATGAACTTAAGCCAGAAAAGTTCGATTAGAAACTATGGGAAAAGTTTGAACAGAGGAAAATGAGTTATTTTGAGGAAATTAAAAATTAATTTCCCTAAGTTTTCTTTAAAAATATTTAATTTTTAAGATTAAATGCAACAGCAAAGTTATAGGTATAGTATTACTGTTCACCCAAAAAGTATGCAATAGCAGCAAAACTTTGATTATCTGAATATCTTGATTGTGGAAAACTTTAATGGAAAATTGAGGGAAAACTATATGGAGATGAAAATTGGGTTTGCTTGAGGAAACTTAGAGACATTCAGGATTTATTTTTACGAGTAGATGCTGCAGCAAATTTTGAATAATAGTAACGTTATAAGTAGTATAACAATCATGTGTTCAGCCGGAAAGCATTTTCAGCTTTGATGGAAAATTGTGGAAGAACTGGCAGTAAGAGTGAAATATAGAAACTTGAGGAAACTTAAAGAAGCTTAAAGTCAATTTCCTCAAGAACTTTTATTCAAAATTATTCAAAAACAACATAATTATAGATATTTCAACTTTTTTCAGCCGGAAAATTTTGATGGAAAATTGTGGGAAAACTAGTGGGAAAATTTAAGTAATGAAACTTGAGGAAACTTGAGGAAATGATGTTCTTTAAAATGTGTTTGATTTTAGTTTGAAAAGGTCGTTTTTGAAGATGTAAAAATTTTCCGGCTGGGCACATTGAAGTGTTCAACTTTAGTTCGGCGCATTTTCGATTGAAAATTTTACCTTGCGTTTAATATTTATTTTTATGCTTAATTTTCAAAATTCCTATAGAGACAAAAGTAATATCATAACATGTTTTGGCTGGTATTTCGTCAGTAATCAAAAAAATTGGGTTTTGTTTTTACGAAAAGTTTACTTGATAGCGTGAAATTGTTTATATTAATTCCAAAAAATTATATCGGTCAAATAACCGATTTATCATAAACGATTCATATTTTTACATGGATTTTTTCAATCGAAACACCAACCCAAGTGTTTTTGGATGCTAGGATGCCGAATCTAACACTCATTTTTTTCCAGAGTAACATCAAGTGGCAGTTTTAGGAAATAAATTAGCCACTTTTTTTAATTTTACAGAACAATATACCAAAAATCTATGTAAAAATATGAATCGTTTATTTTGAAATCGGTTATTAGACCGATATAATTTTTTGGAATAAATATCATCAATTCAACACTATTTATTATAAATGATTCATTTTTTTACATGGATTTTTTCAATCGAAACACCAACCCAAGTGTTTTTGGATGCTAGGATGCCGAATCTGACACTCATTTTTTTCCAGAGTAACATCAAGTGGCAGTTTTAGGAAATAAATTAGCCGCTTTTTTTAATTTTACAGAACAATATACCAAAAATCTATGTAAAAATATGAATCGTTTATTTTGAAATCGGTTATTAGACCGATATAATTTTTTGGAATAAATATCATCAATTCAACACTATTTATTATAAACGATTAATTTTTTTACATGGATTTTTTCAATCGAAACACCAACCCAAGTGTTTTTGGATGCTAGGATGCCGAATCTGACACTCATTTTTTTCCAGAGTAACATCAAGTGGCAGTTTTAGGAAATAAATTAGCCGCTTTTTTTAATTTTACAGAACAATATACCAAAAATCTATGTAAAAATATGAATCGTTTATTTTGAAATCGGTTATTAGACCGATATAATTTTTTGGAATAAATATCATCAATTCAACACTATTTATTATAAACGATTCATTTTTTTACATGGATTTTTTCAATCGAAACACCAACCCAAGTGTTTTTGGATGCTAGGATGCCGAATCTGACACTCATTTTTTTCCAGAGTAACATCAAGTGGCAGTTTTAGGAAATAAATTAGCCGCTTTTTTTAATTTTACAGAACAATATACCAAAAATCTATGTAAAAATATGAATCGTTTATTTTGAAATCGGTTATTAGACCGATATAATTTTTTGGAATAAATATCATCAATTCAACACTATTAAGTAAATTTTTCGTAAAACAGAAACCAATTTTATTGATTACTGACAGAATACCAGCCAAAACATATTATGATATTACTTTTGTCTCTATAAGAATTTTGATCGAAAATGCGCCGAACTAAAGTTGAACGTAGAAAACTGTAGAAAATATAATTTGCTATATATTGTTCCTGAAAATCATCTTTCCACAGCTAACAGTTTGTGCGCTTGAGGTCGATTTTTGTGAAAAAAAAAACCGAATTTTTAAAAACTTTTATTTTGAAGCAACATTTTTATATAATATTTCGAACATTTACCCAAAATTTTAGTAAAAACCTTAAGAACAAGATAAGGGCTTTCGAACTTGGTCTTTTAAGTAGAAATCGGCTAAGATTTACGCAAGATATAAGAGTTATAAGAGAGAGATATTAGAGTATTTTTTTATTGTAAAGATATGATTTTTGGTTATTTTTTTGTATCACAGAGTATATATAAACAGTCAAATCTCGCGGAAATTTCAACCGATTTCTATTCTAAAGATCACGTTTGAAAGCTTATGACTTTTTCTTGAGTTCCTACCAAAATTTTGAGAAAATTTGTGAGGAAAAAAATTTATAGGTTGCTTCAAAATAAAAATTCGATTTTTTTATCACAAAAATCGACCTCTAGTGCACAAACTGTTAGTTGTAGAAACAAGATCTTCAGGAACAAAATATAGCAAATTAGATATCCTAAAGTTTTTGGAACATAATTGTCCACATTTTTTACGGTTTTAAGGGTGTACAGTCACTCATACTCAAAAAAAGGCGTTTTTGACAAAAATTTTAAAATATCGGAACTCTCAGGCTGAAATTTGCAAAGAAACCACAGACTGATTTTGACGTTCTTGGTTTTGAAAAATGCGCTGCTTATTACGCTTTGACGTAATGTAGCACACATAAAAAAATTTTAAGTTTTGGTTGCAAAATACGCTGTGAAACATAAATACCCAAAATCACACCTTTACACAAAATACGAAGTGTATAAGAATTGTCAAATCTCGCGGAATTTTAATTCGATTTTCATTTTGAAGGCCACGTTTGAAAGCTTTTGATTTTTTCATTATTTTCTTATCAAAATTTTGGGTATAATTTAAAACAAAAACATAAAAAGTTCCCTTTTTCACGATATTCAATTGTTTTTAGCAAATTTCGGCATCTAGCGGGAAACCGTTTACTTTTGGAATAAAGATTTGAAAGCAAAACTATAGGAAAACAGATTTCCTACATTTATTGAGGTCTAAAATTTTTGTGTGTCTCTTGTATTTTGAGTTATAGGAAAAAAACCGTTTTTTGAATCAAAAAATTTTTATTTCTTCCGGGACTTCCATAGGGCAAACTTCACTGTAGAGCAATGAGAAAAAAACAAAAGATGTAGAAATTTAATTCCTTTCAAAGATTTAGGATGAATTACTATCAATAATTTCGTGGTTTTTGAGATAAGTTAAAAAACTGTGAAAAAACAATGATTTTTGTCGTTTAGACCTTCATTCAAACTCCGGGCGGGCCATCTTTTCGGGGGTTTTGACCAAAACTAATTATGCAGTCTTTGTTACAAGACCTGCTTCTAAGATAATCTTTGATGCATCCTATAATTTCCCCATTATTTCGAAAAAGTGCTGCACCCTATTTTACATGTATGTATGTAAGTAATTTACGCAATCTACTTAAATTACATACGTTGCTCAAAAATTGTGTAAATATGCCAACTCAGAAAGTGCAGAAAAGTATTAAATAAAAATGTTTAGTTTTATTTAATGTTACTTAGTGCAGGCAAATTAGGTAAAAACAGGTATTCATTTCTAGTTTTGTTGAACATGCACCGATTTTGATCCAACAAGGCTCATTTTGTTTGTAATAAAATTTAGAACAAAACCAACACATTAGTTTTTTCCGGCTTTTCCCCAAAATTTCTTTAGTCCCCCTGCAACCCTCAAAATCGGATAAATTCAATAAAACTGTTCTAAAATGCTTAAAAATGGAAAGTTATGCTATACACGGGTTCTCTAGATTGCTGAATCCAAATATGATGTTGGAAAATGAAAAAACTCAAACTGGCGCACGGAAAACTGCGTACATACCCATTTTAAGCACCAAAAATGGGAAAAAATCGTTACAGGGGGTTTTAGCCTAGAAGTCTTGTTACATTGAATGAATTTATACGGTCGGTGTGGGATATTGTTTTCTGTGCTATAAAAAGTAAAGTTTACCAAAAATTTTTTTGTGTTTTCGATTTGTTTACTATTTAAGCAGAAACTATAAAAAGTTAATACAACTCAAAATTAAAAATATTTGTAACATTTTGCAAACCATTTTTTCTAGACTAATTTGAGGTCGCTGAACATGAAAAACCCAATTATTTTTTTCCTTGCGGCCGTTCCCGAGTTATTCGTTAATTTATATTTTCGAGGTTATAGCTTCATATACATCAATATATTTCTATGACGCCAAGTCCAATCAATTTTATTTTTCCACGTTTGCAAAGAATGATTAATGGCGCTTCCAACTAGTATACCAATGATTATGCTTTGAATAAAATTGACTGAGTTATAGCAGGAAAAATTTTGAAATTTCACAAATTTTTGAAATTTTTCACATCAACTTCAAATGAAACATTTGGTTTTCGGCTTATAATTTCTTTTAATACTTGTTTTTTAGTAATTTTATTAAATGGCGCATATAATTGCAAACATTTTAAATTTATGTTGAGCAAAATCGAATGAAATTTCCAAAAGATATTAGGGTTTTAGTGCAATAGTGAAATTTCGATTTCTTTCAAAAATTAATATTTTTGATACAATTCGCAATGTTTTTCTACAGAGAATGATTAGAAGTTACTTAAAACATCTTTAAAGTGTTCAATAAGTGTAGGGTGTCCTATCTGGAGGCTGAAAAATTGGATCTGTTGACTCAGGCCGAACATTTCGAAAATTCTCACATCTTCCTTATTGCACTAAAACCTTAATATCATTTGATTTTGCTCAACATAGACTTAAAATGTTTGCAATTATATGCGCCATTTAATAAAATTTCTAAAAAAAAATTATTTAAAAAAATTATATGCCAAAAACCAAATGTTTCATTCGAAGTTGATGTGAAAAATTTCAAAAATTTGTGAAATTTCAAAATTTTTTCTGCTATAACTCAGTCAATTTTGTTTGGAGCATAATCATTGGTATACTTGTTAGAAGCGCCATTAATCACTCTTTGTCAACGTGGAAAAATAAAATTGATCGGACTTGGCGTCATAGAAATATATTGATGTATATGAAGCTATAACCTCGAAAATATAGTTTAGAAAAAATGGTTTGCAAAATGTTACAAATATTTTTAATTTTGAGTTGTATTAACTTTTTATAGTTACTGCTTAAATAGTAAACAAATCGAAAACACAAAAAAATTTTTGGTAAACTTTACTTTTTATAGCACAGAAAACAATATCCCACACCGACCGTATAAATTCATTCAATGTAACAAGACTTCTAGGCTAAAACCCCATGTAACGATTTTTTCCCATTTTTGGTGCTTAAAATGGGTATGTATGCAGTTTTCCGGGCGCCATTTTGAGTTTTTCCATTCTCCAACATCATATTTGGATTTAGCAATCTGGAGAACCCCATGAATAGCATAATTTTCCATTTTTAAGCATTTTAGAACAGTTTTATTGAATTTATCCGATTTTGAAAGTTCACGGGGGACTAAAGAAATTTTGGGGAAAGGCGGAAAAAACTAATGTGTTGGTTTTGTTTTAAATTTTATTACGAACAAAATAAGCCCTGTCTGATCAAAATTGGTGCATGTTCAACAAAATTAGAAATGAATACCTAATTTGCCTGCACTAACTCATATATACAATATAGAGAAGAAATAATTTTAAATGGCTAAAACTTTTGCAAATATTATGATAAATTGTTAATTTTTTAACTAGCTTTAAGATAAAACCTTATAAGTTTAGAAGAAATTATGCATTTTACAATTCGGATATTTTTTGTGGAATGGGCCACATTGCATGTATAGTAATTAATTTTTAAACCCGAATATCTCAAGAACTGGGGTCAAACCATAAAAATGTCTATGATCATTCAATTCAGCGGACCCGAAATATGTGCACTACCCACTACCCACCACCCATCCACGAACACAGGTTATTTTTATCTCAAAGAAGTCATTCAAAAAATGTATAATTGTTTTCTTGGGAGCATCAATTGCAATTTGGTTGCCAGTAAACAAAAGAGAACATGCTTACCTTGGTGTCTGCTTGCATATTTTATCATATTCTTTCTGATATTCGTTCATCTTCACGTATGAATTTTTTCTAGCTTTTTCCTTTAAGCGATCTGATAGCTCTACAACAGGAAACCATGTTTTTCCACAGACAATATGTTCTTCAAGGGTGTCATATATAAATTTGTATTGTTCCTGAAATTATGTTGAAAAAATCAAAATTTTAAATATGCCTAAAAAAATGTATGAGAATTGTCCTTTTAATTTAAGCAAAGGCACGACGCACAGTGATGCGATTAGTACATGCTAGACGGAAAAAAATATTTTTTTTTTGCAGTTTTTTATGTTTTAGGTATGAGAAAGTACAAAAAAAAATTATTTCAGAAATTTTGGACAAGTGGGTGTGGCACCTCCCATACATCTTATTTACATTTTGCGCTATATCTTAAAAACGGAACGAGCTATGGTTACAAAGTTTTAAGTGTAAATGTTTTATATAGTTCCTTAAATTTATAAAAAATTTGAGCACGGTTGGACAACTGGGCGTGTTACCTCCCATACAACTACAATATATTTTGTGCTATACCTTAAAAACGGATCGGGCTTCGGTTACAAAATTTTAAGTGTATGGATTTAATGTAGTTTCTTAAATTTATAAAAAATTTTAGCACGGTTGGACAAGTGGGCTTGGTACCTCCCATACAATTACAACATATTTTGGGCTATACCTTAAGAACGGAATGAGCTACGGTTACAAAATTTGCAGTGTATGGGTTTTATGTAGTTTTTGAAATCTATAAAAAATTTGAGTACTACAAGTGGGCGTGGTACCTCCCATACAACTGAAATATATCTTGCACCATAACTAACGAAAAATCTACAATAACGAAATTTAATTATATTGTTCGAGGATGCAGGCCTTTTTTACCAATCAAGAAGAGCGTTTCGCGTGATGTTGGCTCGTTAATTTATTCACGATTACTGAAAAACTTAAAACTAGAAGAAAATTACAAAAGTATAAGAGAAATTTAGGATGCGTCACTAATGGGCAAGAGTTCAAAAGAGAATAAAATTAGATTTTATCGGTGCGTGTAGGTTTGTTTACACGATAGGCAAACTATGCTTGCTCATCTTCAAACATTCTCCCCCCGTTGGAAGACCGAGGATTTCAATATCACCTATAGGCAGAACTGCTACTTTGGTAACTGCTCGCTTCACCGTGCCAGAAGCTGTTTGAATAGAGGCGACGCGTGCTACATTATCAGCACCAAAAGTGACATCGGTTACTCGCCCCAGTGGCCATTTGAGTGGCGGCAAGTTTTCGTCCTTTAGGATGACAATGGCTCCAATGTTGATATTAGTATGTGGTGAACGCCACTTGTTTCTTTCTTGTAGGAGAGTTAAATAGTTTGCGCTCCACTTCTTCCAGAAAATTTGAGTGAGGTGGGATACCTTTAGCCACCTTCTGAGACGACCAAGGTTGACCTCAGTAACATCAGGTTCAATGATTGCAGTGAACGGTGCCCCTATCAAAAAATGAGCTGGCGTCCGCACCTCCAAGTCGTTGGGAAACGGGCCCAACCAATTAACACGAAACAAGCACTTGAGAAAAAGCCCGGGCCCGCACAATTTTTTTTTTTTTTTCAAACGAGAAAAAACAAAGGTGATACCATTGCCTGCTAACTTTTTGGACAAATCTAATAAGTTTTTTTGTTTGACTTAACTTACTCCATTTTCATTCTAAACACTTCACAGACATAATTTTCCATATTTTTATTTAATAGCAGAATTCTTTCCAAGTTCGTGCTTCTAAACCTTCGTGTGATTTATGGGTCCTCACGGGCCTCTAAATTAAGGGCTTTTGTGGTTAGGTACGGGCTCGCATGAAAATCGATTTCAGAGCCCGAGCCCATCGCTGCACTGTGGTTTTTTTTTTTTTTGGACTAAAAAGTGCACACAAAAATAATTCACTACAAGGACCCTTTTTTAAAAAAAAAATCAAAATGCAAAATTAAAGGTTATACATTGAGCTATCTGAAAAGATGCCCACTTTTTCTAACAATTGATCCACAAATTAGGGACTGAGGTCGAAATCTCATAAATTTTGAAAAAAACGGTTTTTCTGTTTAAAAATGTTAGTCGCATTAAACGTAGGAGTGAAATATGAATAAATTTATGTGCATTCAATCAAATCAATTAAGATGAAATTAACTAAAAGTAAAAATGGGCGGTGCCACGCCCCAAAAACAAATTCGTTATATCTCCGAAACTATTGGACGCAGATAGATAAGATTCGGTATATTTGTAACAGGCACAGAGAGAAATAATATCCACTAAAAAAGTGGGCGGTGCCACGCCCTACAAATATAAAACTTATCATATCTCCGAAACTATTTGAGCTACAGCAATGAATTTCGGTATATGGGTGATTCTTAGATAACTGTGCTTTTTCGAGTTGTAAAATTGGCAGATAATTTTTTTGGATTTTTGCAAGTTTCTTCATGCTATCTTGTGTAAACACACTCTTAAAACTCACCTTTTAAGTAGATCAACAACAAGTGTGAATTCACGGCTTTGAGGTCAAAATTAAGAAATTTTGCTGCCACGTTTGTGACCAAATTGCCACGTTTGTGACATTTTAGCCACAGTATGGAAAAATTATGGTTTTGAAGCGTTTTGATGAGAGATATATTGCATATAATGACAAATTTATACTTCAAGACTAATTTTGCAACAGTGTCATGTTTCCGGTGGTCCATTTTTTTTATACCCTACGGCCCTAAAGATCAACTATGGTTCCCTGTCCTCTGTTTTAATAGCCGTTTATGATGGATTAGGATCTCCTAATTACGAATCTGATCTTGGTTTTTTTCTATTACATCAGTATCCTTAGTTATCCTTGCTCAAAAGTGAAAAAATCACAGTTTTGACATCTACTTAACTTAAACAGCAACAAGTAAAATTAATTTTTGTCAATGGATTCAGACAACCAAATTTATTATCAAAAAGACAAAATTTACCGTTTTTCAAGTTATAAGCCGAGTTATAAGCCTTTAAAAAAAGGATACCTCTCAATAACACACAAAGGATTTTCTGGACCGAAAAATTAACAAAAATGGTAAGTTTTATTATTTTTACCAGAAATATATTTTATCACGAAAATTTTAAGCCCTTGCAGACTAAAATCGGATGAAAAAATAAGGCTCTATTGTAGATTTAGTGAATGAACAGATGAAATTTTGATTCTGTGAATTTGCAAAGTAGTAGTTTAGTAGGCTTATTCACTAAATCTAGAATAGAGCTGTCATTTTTCATGCGATTATGGTCTGCAAAGTTACGAAATTTTTGTAATTAAATAAGTTATTGATAAAAATAATGAAACTTGATTTTTTGTAACTTTTCGGTCTCGAAAAATCCTTTGTATGTTATCGAAAGATGTCCTTAATTTAAACGCTTATAACTCGTAAGCTAAGAATCTAATTGAAAAACGGTAAATTATGTCTTGTTGACAATAAATTTGGTTGTCTGAATCCATTGACAAAAATTTATTTTACTTGTTGTTGTTTTTGTTCTATAGCTTTAAGTAGATGTCAAAACAGTGATTTTTTCACTTTTGAGCAAGGATAACTCAGGATTCTGATGGTGTAGAAAAATTTTTGTATCAAAAACATAATTAATAGCATTCAACTAAACATCTGTGTACTCAAACTTTATATGAAATATGTTTTTTTGCAGACTGATAAAAAGTGCCACGTTTGTGACATTTTTGATGCGCCACGTTTGTGACATTTTTGCAGTTTATCGCTCATTGTAAAGCACGCTTTTGAGTTCAAGATTTTTCCGAAAGAATTTGGGGTCATGTCTGCAAATCCTACAAAAAAATTGTTTCATGCATAAAATAAAATGTCCTACCTGGGAGTGCCGAGTGCCACGTTTGTGACCATAATTTTTAGAAAAAACGGTTTTTGTTTATAAAATGCCCTATAAAACGCAAACAGATTTCTTTTTGGACGCGTTCGGACATGAAAACGTTTGGGTGATGGATAGTGATCAGAATTAATGCATGTGTATTGCAATATATTGACTGAAACAGTAGTACCATGCAGTAGTAGCATAATGCTTTTAAGAAATTTTTTTTTTCCAAAACTAGGGGACAGTTTTCAATTCGAAATTGTGCCCTCTAAAAATTGTTTAAAACAGCAGATGAGCTCAGAATATTGTAGCCTTAAGTATTTACTTAATATGTGTAGTAACTTGTTTTCTGTTCTATTTCCGTTTTTTGGTCGTTTTTCATCGTTTTGTGTGTAAAAAGTAGGGGTAGGACATGCCACGTTTGTGACATTTGGGGTATATTTGCAAACTTTCACAATAGACCAATAATTATTTGGTGGTAAAATTGATCCGCTCTATTAGAAAAACATAGTTTCTAACTTATAGCGTAATTTTTTGTGAAAAAAAAGCCTACTGTATAGGTGAAATCTCCAGAGGACACAAAAAGTACAGTTATCTGAGAATCACCCATATATGTATATAAAGAGTAGTGAGTCAAATAATAATTGCTGAAAAAAAGGGCGGTACCACACCCAACAATGAACATATCCTTATTAATTGAAACTCTGTTCTACAGGAAACAAGTTCATTCATGTAGCATTGCCTGTGGGCGTGGTGCCACATATTTTTTCAGCAGACATTATTTGTCTTGATGACTTTTGTATATAAACCGAATTTCATCCACATGGGTCAAATAGTTTCGAAGATTTTGTGTGCACTTTTTAGTCCAAAAAAACCATAGTGCGAACCAACGCCCATCTTTGCTCTCAACTAAAAAAAATAAAACTTATAAAATTAATAACCTTTTACACGCTACATAACTTAAAAATTTTAAGGTACAGAATCCTGCCTTCAGGAAAATATTATTTGTTGAAAGGAAAATTATACAAGATCATTTTGAAGACAAAATCAGTACTTTGAGAACAGATCCATACCCCAAAAACTAGTATGTAATTTTAATTACGTTTTTCTTTTTAATTACAACATAGGATTTCCAGAACAAATATTTCGCCACTTGAAATTTACAAAAAATCAATTTCTAGTCATGAAAATTTTCTTAAAAAATTTGTATTTTTGTTCCAAAACAGCATCAAGATTAATATTTGGACCGAAATCTCCTAAGGATATAATTTTAGCATAGTTATACTCTACAAAAGTTGATTTAATGAAATCTCCGAAAGAAACCAATAGTCTCGAAGTTCGGGCAGTTAAAATGATGTGGCTTTTTTTAGTAAATTTTTCAAGCATTGATCGAAGACCGGCCGAAATCTTATTTTTGACTTTTATTTTATGAATATGGGCGGGAAGCAAACAAAATCACAAATTTGCACATTTCACATATCTCTTGGGCATCCTGTGGGTTAGTATCGAATAAAAAAAAAGCTAGTAGTGGGGCCAGGTATATAATTACCCCCGGGCCCGGATTTTCTCTCCACGCCCCTGCCGACAGCTCTGTAAAAATAAATTTTGCAGCCTTGACGGCTGCCTCCCACAATCCCCCAAAATGTGGAGAGCGGGAAGGGATGAAACACCATTTGATGCCTTCGTTCAAGCACAGCTGATGAACAGCTTGTTGATGCTGCTCAGTCAAAGAGAGTCGCCTTAAATCAGCGAGCTCATTTCTGGCGCCAACAAAATTTGTTGCATGTGTAGACGAAGCGTTTCAATGCAGCAATAAATGACAGCGTTGACAAATCAGGAACCAGCTCCATATGCGTCGCCTTTGTTGCAAAACAAATGAAGACACAGGTGTAACATTTTACAGGCCCTCGTGTACGAATTTCGTTTTTGTAGTAGAAAGGTCCGCAAAAATCGATCCCAGTGGTGAAAAAAGTTTTATTTGCCTGCACTCTGCCGACTGGCAAGTTTTCCATGATGTGTTTGACAGTTATTGGCTTCAAGCGATAGCACAGTATACATTTATTGGCAATACTGGAAACTGTTTTACGACCGCCAATTGGCCAGTATTGCTGGCGAATAGAAGCAAGCAAACTTTGTGGACCTGCGTGCAGCAGCTTTCGATGAAAATGCTCTATTATTGCATTCGTGATGGGATGCTGCTTTGGTAAGATGATGGGATGGCGTGCATCGAAATCAAGAGTTGAGTTTTGCAAGCGCCTTCCAACTCTCAACAAGCCAAAATCGTCTATAAATGCATTTAATTAGCTCCTTAGATCGCAATGATTTAAGTTCATTGGCAAAATAAATTTGTTGTATCATGCAAAGTAGTAACTGCGTTCCTAATTTTGTGTCTATGGGTGTAAGTGGGCCACAGCTATTTTCATTGATTTTTGTGTGACGATTCCAAAAACGATATATATAGGCGAAAATGCGCAGCATTGCATGAAATGAATTAAAATACTTCAATTTCAATTTAATTTATTTAAACATTAGTACAATAAGATTACAATCTTCTTGCTGTACAACAAATTTAAAATTGGTCAATAAAACATTGGAGTATATGAATTCTTAAGATAAACTTAGAGTAAAATTACTGGTAAGAAGTTAATTTATAAACTTTAAAACATAAAATTTAGGAGATAAAAAATAACATTAAAGTCAGTGTTGAATAGATTAAAGTACACAAGGCTAGTGACTACTATAATACAAATGAAATAATAACAAATGTCTGGTTTTTCCGCGAAAGAAGGAAGAAGAAATAAGTAAATGAATTAAAAAAAAATATTATCTTAATTTGAAAAGTGTTGAAGTATTGAATGCTTAAAGTTGTTGAAGTTGTTAATTCTTTTTAGGTTGTGTGGCAACAAGATCCAAGTCCTTTTGGCGTTGATGAATAAGAATCGTGTTGAATTATAGTACGTGAATTTAGGTAAAATTAAATTGAAAGATCTCTTGCAAATACTGAACCTAAGTTTTTCATAAAGGTAAGACGAAGTTTTTAAATGTATAATTTTATGCAAATAAATGCAGTTTCTGGCTTTAAGGTAATTCTCAATCGAGTTAAATCTGGAAAACAACTTTAAAGTCCTAATCTTTGCCTTTAAAAACTAATTTAAATTATATTGATATTTTTTTTTCCCTCACAGATATCCTAACCTAAAAAGACACAAAAGTGCAAAAAACTCGTTTTGATAATATTTCGGTCTACGATATCTCTTAGAAACATGAAGATATAAATATAATTTAAATAAAGTTTTAAAGGAAAATATTGGGACTTTCAAGTAACTAAGCCACATTTGACAAATAAATGATACGTTACATAGTTATATAGCTTCAAAAAATGGCAAAAAACGACTTTTTTTGGTCTTTAGGTTACAATATCTCATAAACTATACACGATAGAGCAATTCTGAGGTTGGATTCGCGTTAAGCATTGCAAAACACATTGATTGTGATTATTTTGATTTTTGTTAAATGTAGTTAAAAATTTTTTTTTTTCTTTTTGTATGGGAAAATGCCCCAATTGGAAAAGCGATTATCTCAAAATTTAGTCGAGGAGTCACGAGTGAAAATTTTTTTATACATCATTTGAACGATAAGTCAACAGAATTTCAAAAAAAAATTTGATGTGCTACGACGTTCGATTTAGAACGGGTTAAGGCACGCCGTGGTTGTCATGGTGAACAATGATTCGTCTTCTCTTCTTCGTTTTTCGAATTTCTCCGAAGACTTCAGGCAAACAAATTGTGGTGTACCACTCAGAATTGACCGTCCTACGTTGCTCAAGCAGAACAGTCGCCACATGACCAGTTTTGCCGAAGAAACAGGCGACCATTTGCTTCGAAGTGCTTCTTCCACAAACAACTTTCGTTTGATTTGGCTCGTCTTCGAAGACCCACACGGTCGGTTGCTGTTTTGTTTCGAGCTCATACGCATAGATCTATGACTCGTTACCTGTGACGATGTTATAAACGTCTTTTGAAGCACCGCGATCGTATTTTTTCAACATTTCTTTGCACCAATTGACACGAGCCTTTTTTTGAGCGATTGTCAAATTGTGCGGGATCCAACGAGAAAAAATCTTTTTAACGGCCAGGTGTTCATGCAATATCGAATGTATGCTGGTGGCAGAAATGCCCAAGGATGCCTCTATCTCACGGTATATCACATGACGATCTTGCATTATCAGTTCACGCACGGCATCAATGTTCTCTGGCACAACGGCCGTTTTTAGACGACCTTCACGTAACTCGTCTTTGAGCGAGCGTCGGCCACGATTGAATTCATTAAACCAGTTTTTCACAGTGCTATTTAAGTTCATCGATGCACTCTTGTCGTGATAATCCACGTCAAAAGTTGTGAAAAATCATTGCACGAAAATGTTCACGAGTTAATTGCATTTTTTTGCCAAATTGATTTTTTCAAGTCACTGTAAACAACACAAATGATAGTCGTACGTCAAAACGTTCTGAGTACGTTTATACTAAAAAATATCAAACTTTTTAATAAAAATGTCAGATTGCACCTGGCAACACTTAGTGTTGCCTAGGCCAGAAATATATCGAGCAGCCTACGTATTTCCTACAAACATTAAACTTTAAAAAAGGGCATAGATGAAGTTTTGATCAATCCACCAAAACCGCTATAACCGTTATTTTGCCAAATTTTGACTTATGTCGTATTAGAATAAGGCCGACAAAACGTATATCAATTTGAAATAAAAACGAGAAAAGCATAAAAAAAGATTTACCATTAATCCATGTAAGATTTTGTTTTTTTACTAAAAAGGCAGAAAATTCAAAAGAATTGGTGAGCAAAATTTATATATCTTCATTCGTGTACCAAATAAGTTATTTCTAATTGAAATATGCTTTTAACTCGTTTTGCACTTTTGTTATTTGGAAAATGTGTGCAATCACAAAACACATCATATACACATTGCTTGTGAACATAACCCTTGAGCCTCAAATAGTCCGTTTTTCATCTCAGCTGACCTAATCATTTTGCTTCTGCATGGTTTTGAACTGCTTTCGCAATAGCGCCATTTACAGCTAAGTATTGTTTGAATTATTTGGCGCTGTCAAATGCAACTGCGGATGACACCTCTTCCCTTCAATATCGGCTATGTTCCACCACAGTTTGTTGCATTAACCTGCTTATCCCCGAGTACGAGTTCCGCGTCCTTTGACCCTCATACTTCCTATGAGTCGAAGCATTAGAAAACCTTTAGTAAAAAAATTGGGTGGCGTACCTATGGGAAGGCAAACTTATTAAATATTGGAACCAAGATGAGTCGATTCAACCTATTAGTGCAGAGCCGTAGCCGACATTTAAGGTGTCAGTCTCGCCGTGTAAGGCATTTCTCGATGCACCCCATTTCGACCGTTGGTCCAAGACCGAGAGGATGGTTTAGCCGCCATACAAGTATTCCGTTATGATTTATATCTTAGAGGAGAATAGGGAGTTGTGCGACAGGTTTGGTTTCAGGGAAAAAAAAAAACTATGAAATTATTTTTTTTTAAGCATTTCAGTATTCAGAATCTCTAGCATGCCTCAAAATGCAACTTCTGGCTAATAGGTTCGGTTGAAATTTAAAAAAATCTTAAAGCTATGCTTAATAGCGCAAAAGACGCGTTTTTGGGGAGTTGTGGAACACGGAGGGGAACACAGCTTTAAATTAAAGAAAATTATTTTGATGAATATTCCTTACGTAATTTATTTGTGAACAATGGTAAAGTTTAAAATCATATTGAATATAAAAAAAAAAAAAAAACAAAGTCCAATTAATCCAATTCCCAGTGAATAAGGGTGTAGTATGTTCAATTAGCATATTTCACATGTATTGCAGTTCTTCAGATTCGGACGGACTTGGAACTATTTTCACTGCGCACTACGACGGCGCACAATGGGAGGGTTTGTATGGAACGGCGGTCATATAAAGTAATAATAGAGCTAGGCTATTGAGATTTGGTACGGATATTTTTTACATTGAAATAATAAAAATCTGTGAATATGAACAAAATCCGCCGACGGACACGCCTACCTCCCATACAAAGTTGGGGCGTGGTCCGAATTTTTTTTCAAAATGGGGATCAATATTCAATAATGTTAAAAATTTTGCGCTATCTTTTATAGTTTTCAAGTTATGAGGAATAAACGAAAATCTACTTTATAAAAACTAGATTTTGTTTGTTTGTGTATTTGTTCCCTTATTAACTCGGAAACTATGTAACCGATTTTAAAGAAGTTTTTATATTATGCTAGTACAAAAAAAGGCTGAGCTATATACTAAAAAAGTGGGCGGTGCCACGCCCCCCAAAAAATTGACTAATCATATCACCGAAACTCTTTGACGCATGAAGAAGATTTGGTAAATGTGTAAAAATCATCAGGACAAATAATGTCCATCGAACAAATGGGCGGTACCACGCCTTCAAAAAAAAAATTCATCATATATCTGAAAATATTTGACGAAGATAGATATTATTTGGTACGTATTAAAAGACCATCAGAACAAATAATCCGCACTAGAAAAATGGGCAGTGCCACTCCTACCAAAAAATTAACTTATCAATATCTCCGAAAATACGTTAATCCAGAAATGCATTTTTTTTTTTTTTGTTGTTTTGAACAGGTAATGATTTACATTAGGCAAAATGCATAGGTAAAAAAAACATAGTCATAGAAATTTTTCGGTTTTGGCTTTTTTTAATTTCATTTTCTACTGCACCATATTAAAAATTAGAATTTTTTTTTTAAAATAATTATGTATAGAAAAAAAAAATATATTATTGGTTTTACTATTTGTAAAAACTTGACTGGGAAACCTTTCGTGTGGATTGCAATGCATTGTGTGATAGATGCGTACGTAAGCCATCAGCACCACAACCAATATTATAACGAAGTTGACTGAAAGTCAATTTGATTGTGTATGACTGTAGCATCTTCAATATACTTTGTTATATACATACTTTGTTTTTATTTAGACTCAAATTATGTATTCAAAATAATTTATGTTTATTTGAGTTTTCAAAAATATTTTTATATTCATTCGAATTTCAATTTTATATATGAATGTTTACTTCATGTTCATGTTCAATTTTAAATAAAGATATAAATTAATTTTATAAAATTAATAACTACAACTGGCGATCCACAGTGCTGTCACCCCATACAAATGAACGGCATTTTTACAGTTTTGGTCCGATCCTTATGAAATTTACCATAGTAATGTATTTTTTCAATCTATTTTCAAAAATGCAATTAATTTTTATCTGCAACAAACCAAAAAAAAGTTATTTAAGTAAATAAAACAATGGAAGTTGGCAGCATAAAATGTTTGTGCATACTTGTAGGCTTCATGAAAAACTACGTACATTAGAATAAATAAATAATAAATAATTGAAAAAATAAATCTTTACACTTTCTTATTAACTGATAAACTGATTCACTTTTTGTAGCGCTCAGCGCTGAAAGCCAAAAATCAAAAATTTCTTTTAATTTCATATTTATATTTGCACGCAACGACACACAATAAACAATTAACAGTAACGTCTAGCAAATTAAGTTATAGCATGTAAAAGTATGGTACAAAAAAATTCACAAATTTAAAAAAATTTGAAAAATGAATGGGTTTATTTGAAAGTGGAATAAGTCCAATTCCAGAAAAATTGAGTTTATGGTAGTTATAGCTAGCTATATATGTCCTCTATTTATATTGAAAATTACAGACTCGTTAGACCACGATTTCATCATAAATTACTCAAAAGAACTTTTCATGAAAAGCATTTTTACAAAAATGATTTTTTTGAAAGTGGAATAAGTCCATTTTTTCATCTACTGCTACACAAAAGATATTGCTTTTAATTCAATTTAAAAATATTGGCAAGCGCTATTTAACTGGTGTTAAGTGTTTACCACTGTAAATTTACCAAATTTTGTTATGCTGTAAAAATTTTTACAGGTGTAATAGAAAATAGTCGAGTTTTTTTGGTCTGAATGGACTTATTCCACTTTCATTTATAATTAATTTAAAAATTTGTTATACTTTTGTATGACTTATTCCATTTTTACTCACAAAATATTTTGTAAACTAAAGCAAAGGAAAATTAAAACTTAGAAAAATTTTACTTTAAAAACTGCTGTTGTTTTTTTTTTCTTTTATTTTTGCCCAAATAAGGCTCTGGGAAATAATTACAACAACAACAACAACAACAACAAAAAGTTCTTGTCGGACCTACTTTCGGAGATATAGCCATCGGAAGTTCGAGATATATCTTTTATAAAAACTATTATAAGTTGGGAACCCCTGAAAGGGCTTCAATAATGTTAGTGTCATACGAAAGATATATTAATTTGCTATAAAATCAACCTGAAAAAATTTTTTATGCGAGTGGAGGTTTTAGAGATATTGGAAATTTCACGAAAATTTTTATAATTTTTTTTTTAAAGCACTATTTTTCCAAAAACTGTATCATTAACTCATAGTTTTAGTAACATAAAATGAAAGCTCAATTTATTTCTTTTCATTCAACATGTAATTTGTACCTGATTTCTTGCATTACAAATTTTTTTTTATAGGAAAACAAAAAAGTAAGTTATTGAAAAGCATCGAAAAGTCTACAGGAATCGGAATTGATCGAAAACTATGCAAAAACATCGTTATTGTTGTTATTGTTATTTTTGTTGTTGTTGTTGCTGGTATTATTGTTGTTCTTGTAATGTTTTGCAAAATTTCATGAAAATTTCTTTAGTTTACTTTTTTGTTTTCCTATAAAAAAAGTATGCTAGTGCAAGAAATCAGGTACAAATTACATATTAGATGAAAGGAAATAAATTGGACTTTCATATTATGTTACTAAAACTATGCGTTAATGATACAGTTTTTGGAAAAATAGTGCTTTAAAAAAAAAGAATTATCAAAATTTCTGGAAATTTGCAATATCTCCATAACCACCACTCGCATTAAAAATTTTTTCGGGTTGATTTTATAGCAAATTAATATATCTTTCGTATGACACTAACATTATTGAAATCCTTTTAGGAGTTCCCAACTTATAATAGTTTTTATAAAAGATATATCTCGATCTTCCGATGGCTATACCTCGAAAGTAGGTCCGACAAGAACTTTTTGTTTTTGTTATTGTTGTAATTATTTCCCAGTCCCCTATTTGGGCAAAAATAAAAGAAAAAAAAACAACAACAGTTTTTAAAGTAAAATTTTTCTAAGTTTTAATTTTCCTTTGCTTTAATTTACAAAATATTTTGTGAGTAAAAATGGAATAAGTCATACAAAAGTATAACAAATTTTTAAATTTATTATAAATGAAAGTGGAATAAGTCCATTCAGACCAAAAAAACTCGACTATTTTCTATTACACCTGTAAAAATTTTTACAGCATAACAAAATTTGGTAAATTTACAGTGGTAAACGATTAACACCAGTTAAATAGCGCTTGCCAATATTTTTAAATTGAGTCGTACGCAAACCCTTCAATATCTCAGTTTATGAAAAAGTGGACTTATTCCACTTTCAAAAAAACCCATTCAAGTATTGCATACCTTTAGAAATGTAAATGCCACAAAATCACTGATTTTTACGTAAAAACGGTATATTCAGATTGGTATATAAAGCAAACGGGGAAAAACGGGGTTGTGAATTTTCTGTATCTTAAAATATCATGCCTCTTCTATCTTTACGTTTTTGGGCAATGCCCGCAAGTCCCGTCTTTTTCTTTTCTGCTCTAAAGAAATTTTGCATTTTCCGGATTTTAATGTTTGAAAATTTTTTCATATAAATTCTAAAATAACTTTTATTTGGCTCAATAAATTTGCATAAAAAAAATATTAGAAATAAATTGGTATGTTGTCTTCTGTTTGCTTTTTATTTTATAAGAATTGCTTCTGTGGCTTCGGAGCAGTAATTATTTCTAAAAAGTGCTGCGATTAGGAAATTTTCGTAATTGATTTTTTTTCGAAAAAAAGTTTGACTTTAAATAGCTGTAAAACTTACAAATCAAACTTGTTTTCAAAAATATTGAGGGGATTTCTTAATTGGACTATTTGCAGTAGGATGAAAAAAATTTAAATTTACACAAAAATTTTTTACGCAAATGCCTTCTATCGCAGCACTGTGCGATCCTGCGAATCTTTTCTGTGATTCAAATTTCAACAATTCACTTGAACAGAGAACTGCAAGAATATATACCTACCGGAAAATGTTAAGAAGAAGCTAAAGTATACATTATTGTATCGAATATTATGCGTATCAATTGATCAAGCCCACAACGTAATTGAAGCAAGAACATCTATAATAAGAAAAGCAACATCTGCAACAACAAATCTACTGCAACAAAAATTAATAAAACAGTAATTTTAAATTTATATTATTTACAACAACAGAGGACAACAACAACTTTGCATCAAATAAGCAAGTCAAATTATTTTATTTAAGTTGTCTATATTATTAATTATTAACTTTTATTTTGTTTAAATATTTTTTAACTTCTCACGTTCTCCCCGTCGCGGTACTACAAGCAATATTTCAAGTGATAACACCCCATCAACTCCTTCAACTCACCCTAACTCTAACAATAATCCTAACGTAACAATATCAACCAACTCTAACATTTTAAATGAAATACACACCGCTAAAAATATAATAAAATTACCACAATTCTGGACAGAAGCTCCAGAAGCCTGGTTTATACAAGTCGAAATGGAATTTTTACTTAACAGTATCACAAATGATACAATTAAATACCAAAACGTTATAATTGCACTTCAACAAAAAACGATATCTAAAATTTTAGATGTCATACAATTTCCACCATCATCTAATTTATATGATAACATTAAAAAAATCCTTTTTGAACGATTTTCTCTTAATGAAGATACGCGCTTTGAAAATCTTTTAAGTGATATTGAAATAGGTGATCGTAAACCTTCCGAATTGTATCGCGATATTAAAGTTCTCGCCGGACCAATAACATTTGTGAATAACGAATTTTTACAAAAATTGTGGTTAAGAAAGTTACCATCACAACTTCAAATTCAATTAACTGCAACTACAAACTTCCAAAATTTTGACGATAAATTATTAATGGCAGACAAAATTTTCCAACTGTCTAAAAAACACGAAACTCATACAATTGCTTCCTCCAAAAACGATAACTCAGATACAGTCGTGCAAAAGACACAAGAACTAGCTGAACTCAAATACTCTAAATTACATTCAAAACAACAATATAAAGTAGAATTTAATCAAAATTATTGTTGGTATCACAACAAATTTGGGAATAAAGCTAAAAAATGTTTTCAACCTTGCAATTTTTATAACAATCAAAATGCTCATAAAAATCAACATAAATCTTTAAACTAAATTCATCTATTATGGCCGCGACACATAATAGAGACAAATATTATTCAAATCGTCGCCTGTTTATTTTTGATCCAAGCAACCAACTTAACTTTTTGATAGATACAGGGGCAGTTGTTTCTGTAATACCTTCAACCAAATTTCCAAATTGTAACAAAAATTCGGATCTTATTTTGTCAGCAGCTAATGGTTCAACAATTAAAACATACGGTTCTAAATTGTTTAATGTAGACCTTGGTCTTAATCGTGACTTCAATTTCTCTTTCATACTCGCAGACATACCGACACCCATTATTGGAGCCAACTTTCTTGACAAATCATTCATCCAACAACAAAAACATTTAATTCTGGAAAATCTGGTTTTGCCGAAATTGGAGAACTTAAAATACACATTATAAATAATAAATACACCAAAATCCTTGCTGATTATCCAAAGGTTACTTCTGAACCAAATTTCAATCAACCAGTTAAACATTCAACTGTTCATAGAATTGAAACTAATGGAACCTTACCTTTTTCAAAACCACGACGATTAGATCCATTAAAATATAATATAGCCCAAAAAGAATTTGATTTTTTAGTCAAAAGTGGAATCTGTAGTCCATCTTCGTCCCATGTTGCATCAGCTCTTCATTTAGTACCTAAACAAGATCCTAACGATTGGAGACCATGTGGTGACTATCGTAGACTCAACAACATTACTATTCCTGATCGTTACCCACTTCCCCACATACACGATCTAAATATAAATCTGCGAAATAAGAATATATTTTCTAAATTAGATTTAGTAAGGGCTTATCATCAAATCCCTATGGCTGAAGACGATATTCATAAAACAGCCATAACTACACCTTTTGACATTTTCGAATTTATAAGAATGCCATTTGGTTTACGAAACAACGCACAAACTTTTCAACGCTTTGTAAATGAAGTGTTTTCAGGACTTAGTTTTGTCTATGCATATATTGACGATATTCTAATAGCTAGCGAAAACGAAAATCAACACATTGACCATTTACACATCGTTTTCAAACGTCTTAATGATTATGGGCTCAACATCAAACCTTCAAAATGCATACTTGGAGTTCCAAGTCTTGAATTTTTAAGTTACCAGATCTCTGGAATTGAACCTTATGAAAAACCCAACTCTGTTAAAAATTTTTAGGTATGATAAATTATTATCATAGATTTATACCTTTACCAGCAGAATCTTTACTTCCACTACACAACATTTTAACTAAAGCCAATAAAAATAAAGAAAAACAATTAACCTGGACTAAAGAAGCAGAACATGCATTTGTAAATGTTCGTGAAAAATTCGCTGAAATCACACTATTAAATCATTTTAACAAAAATGCTAAACTATCCCTTTCTGTCGATGCTTCAAATATTGCAATAGGATCTGTTTTACAACAATCAAGTGCAAAAGGCATCGAACCTTTAGCATACTTTTCTCGTAAATTAAGTCAGTCTGAAGTTAAATTATTAGCTATATATAACAGCGTTAAACACTTCAAACATTTTTTAGAAGAAGACAGTTCACTATATACACAGATCACAAACCTCTGACTTATGTCATTGATTCTAAATCAGACAGATCACCCCGTCAAACTCGTCATCTTGAATATATAGCACAGTTTACAAACGATATTCAGTACATATCAGGTAAAAATAACATTATTGCAGATACACTTTCGCGCATACCTGAAATCGATGCAATATCTTCTCAAGATTTAAATTTTGATAAATTCCATAAGGAACAAAATTCAGATGAGACGCTGAAAACACTAATTTCTACACCAAATTCCAAATTCAATTTAAAGGAAGTTATGATCCCTATATACAAATTTAAGATTTGGTGTGATGTATCTTACGATCCACCTCGACCATATGTACCTGTTACAATGAGGAAACTTGTTTTCGACAAATTACACTCTATCTGCCACTCAGGAGTCAGATCAACTAGGAAACTTATTCAATCAAAATATTTCTGGCCTAACATGAGAAAAGACATAAATGACTGGTCAACAAGTTGCTTGGTATGTCAAAAATCTAAGATTCATCGACACATTAGGACACCCATTAATACTATTCCCATTCCTGCAGGAAGGTTCGAACACATCCACATGGATTTAGTTGGCCCTTTACCAGTCTCCAATAGTTATAGATATATTTTAACGATTATAGATAGGCACACCAGATGGCCAGAAGCTTTTCCTATTAAAGATATAACAGCTCAAACAGTTGCAAAAACTTTCGCTTATCAATACATTCCACGTTTCGGAGTTCCTTTGAATATTACCGTCGATCAAGGTACACAATTCACATCTAAACTCTTTCAGGAACTAACAAAACTGTTAGGCACTCATAAGATTCATAGCACAACTTATCACCCACAGGCGAATGGAATTATTGAACGATTTCATCGTCAATTAAAAACTTCAATCTTAACTTGTAAAAATCCGGTCAATTGGTCCGATGAGATACATTTCATTCTACTAGGTTTAAGATGTTCAATTAAGGAAGACCTTAAATGTTGTCCAGCCAAACTGGTCTACGGACAAACTTTAAGATTACCGGGAGAATTAATCACAACAAGTTCTGATTCATTTTCGTCCGAAGAAATAATATCTAAACTAAGAAAACATTTTTCTAAAGTTAGATCTAACATCATCCACCATTCACAATCAGCAAAGCCATATGTTCCCACAAGCTTACGAACTTGTGAGTATGTGTTTTTAAAAGAAAATCGTCCAACAACCCCTGAACCACCAAACACAGACCCATATAAAATAATTTCAAAAAAAGATAAAACATTTAAAATAAGAATTGGTAATTTTATTAAAACGGTTTCAATAGATAACCTTAAACCAGCCCACGTAACAAAAAACTTTAATACTAATTCATCAAATTCACGCAACTATACACATAAAAAACCTATCACTTATAATATTAACTAATTTATTTTTTTTACCGAAGGGGGAGTAATGTAGCATCTTCAATATACTTTGTTATATACATACTTTGTTTTTATTTAGACTCAAATTATGTATTCAAAATAATTTATGTTTATTTGAGTTTTCAAAAATATTTTTATATTCATTCGAATTTCAATTTTATATATGAATGTTTACTTCATGTTCATGTTCAATTTTAAATAAAGATATAAATTAATTTTATAAAATTAATAACTACAATGACCTACCAAATTATCCAACAACAAACAAAGGTTACCAAAAAAAAATAAAAAATTTAGTTTATAATTAAAGTATTGAGTCGGAATTTTTGTATGATTTCTGATAGAAATCATCATTTATTACTAAATTCAATATGCTCTTGGCTTATTTTAGGAAAGCGTGAGTCCCAAGGGGGATTAAAAGTAGGAAATTACCCCATACCTGTCACCCTTCTCTTAAAATTTTTTTTTTTTTTTTTTTGGAATTTAAGAAGACTGTAAGCTTAAAATGGATAAATATATTGTAAAACGTTGCAGAATGTAAAGAAATAAAAATATTTTTTTTTTCTCAAAAACTGCTACAGGAAAAAATTCATACAAAAAAAAGTTCTCAAAAAAGGCAGTAGGGACTTTGCATTTCGATTAAGCATACTTGGCCACATATTATATTGGAAAATAATGAAAATCAAAATATGTATTTTTTTTTTAATGTCAAAGTTTGTAAAATTTATCGATTTTAGCTTTTTGAGCTTAAATTTTCGAAAAATCACCATAATTCACCTATCATACATAAAAACTCAAACAAATGTTTTTTCAAAAGCTAAATGCTTGTAATTTTTGACAAAATGCTATCTTGATATATTTTAATGCAAGCAAATTAAAAATAGCGTTCCAAAAAAGTCAACTTATTTTGTCCCGTCAAAAACCACAATATGAAAAAGTTTATTAAAAAAAAAGTTCTCAAAAAAGGCAGTAGGGACTTTGCATATCGATTAAGCATACTTGGTCACATATTATATTGAAAAATAATGAAAATCAGAAAATGTATTTTTTTTTAATGTCAAAGTTTGCAATTTTTCCATTTTTACCATTTTTTTTAAATATTTGAAAAATCACTATAATTCACATAAAATCGGCAAAAAAAAAAAAATATTTTTAACAGAGTAGAAACATATTACTTTCTAACGATATGCTGCATTAGTGCATCGGGCTTAAAACAAATTAACTAGAGCGTTTATCCAGCAGTTTCTAATTTTAAAAGTTCTGTAGAGCATTTTTTCTGTTTAAAGTCCAACTTTGGGCTCACTGTGTTGCTAAACCAAAACAAAATTTTAAACTTTTATAGTTTTTTTTTCCGTCCCTAAGTATTATCTGACGATTGGCGTAAAAATTTTTTAAATCCATAGCACTTTCAAATTTTACCTATTTATGACCACAATCTCCCATTGTGCGGCGCGCCATTTAAATTCGGTATATTTCCCCCTTTTCAGCTCCTTGGAAATTGCCCTCTCTTTACTTGGACAAACCATAGCGAAGCATTTTACCAAATCTTATAATTTGCGCCAAGTAGCGTTAGTAATATGACAAATTTTATTTTCGTAGGGCGTGGCACTGCCCATTTTTTCATTGAAAATTTTTTTTCCAAATGCCCTTTGCATATGTACCAGATTTTGTCTATCTACGTCAAGCAGTTTCTGAGATATGATGAATCAGCATTCAGAGGGGAGTGGCACAGCCCACTTTTCTAGTGAGAATTGTTTGTTGTAATTGTCTTAGCATATGTACCCAATCATATCTAAGTGCGGCAAATATTGTCAGAGAAATAATGAATTTATTTTTTTGAGGGCGTGGCTTCGCCCATTTTTCAAGTGAACATTATTTGTTCTGATGATTTTTACATATTTACCAAATCTCATTTATCTGCGTCAAGGAGTTTCGGTGATATGATTAGTCAATTTTTTGGGGGGCGTGACACCGCCCACTTTTTTAGTATATAACTTAGCCCTTTTTTTGTACAAACACAATATGAAAACTTCTTTAAAAACGGTTACTTAGTTTCCGACTTAATAAGGGACAAATACACAAACAAACAAAATTTAGTTTTCATAAAGTAGATTTTCGTTTATTCCTCATAACTTGAAAACCATAAAAGATAGCTCAGAATTTTTAACATTTTTGAAATCAGCGGGGTCAAGTTATTGGAAATTGATACCTATTTTGAAAAAAATTCGGACCACGCCCCAACTTTGTATGGAAGGTAGGCGTGTCCGTCGGCGGATTTTGTTCATATTCACAGATTTTTATTATTTTAATGTAAAAAACATCTGTACCAAATTTCAACAGCCTAGCTCTATTATTACTATATATGACCGCCGTTCCATACAAACCCTCCCATTGTGCGGCGCTTCGCTGGTTATGATTTGACTGCCTTTTTCTTATTTTGTTGCGCAGCTCCCCACTTTCTACATATGCAAAATAGCCACTGTGGTATCGATACATCAAATGTTTATGCATTACTTTCATGAGTTGAAAGGATATTCACAAAGGAATGTTTTGTATATACTGACCTTTATGATCAGCTTCAACAAATGACTGAAAACACCACAAACACAAGAGGCCAACGAAACTTTCCGACAAGTTTTTCAACGCACTATAAAGAGCGATACGAAGAATATGTATTGACGCACAGTGTCGCGAGTGCGGCCAAAAGGTCAAAGTTAAAGTCTTAAATCTGAACCTTTTAAGGATGGCATATATAAGTATACTTAAACTAATAGAAATTAAAAAAAAAAAAATTAATATATCTTAATGGCATAGTTATACGAGCCCCGTAAACTTAGAGTTTTGTAAAGATAGAAAAAATGCCACAAAAAAAAAAAAATTTCGTTCCATGATTCTTAAATCGAAAGCAGGCCTATGTTACTAAATACCTTAGTTAAGACCAACTTTTTAAGAATAAATGACATTTTTCCTATACAGTAGAGCAATTTATGAGCAGATTTTTGTACTTACGTTTTGTTTACAGTTACTTTATTGGACATGTGTTTTTTTGCTTATTTGTGAATTTTAAAGAAAAGTTTGGGAGACCAGAAAAAAAGAATGACGCAAAAGACCCTATTGCCTTAATTAGAAACAAAAGAGAGAAGTACAATGTATAAGCAGACGAAAAAAAAGTGCCCCAATGTACCCCAATTTTTTTTTCCGCTAATTTTTTGCAGTGACCTTGATTAAAATTCAATAAAAAATTAATATTCTTAGGACAGTAAAATAAAATATCTAAAAGGAATAAATTGCTGCGGACTTGAAACTTAACTTAGTTCTTTATCGGAAAATAGTAACTTTACATTAAAAATTTTTTTGCTCAATAAGGGGTGTAACTCCCCTTTTTGGGCGTTCAAAGATCAAAAAAGTAATTTTTTGAACAATAACTTAAAAACTGTTGGTCAAAAAAAATAATTTTTTCAAACAAAAATTAAAGTTGATGCAATTTTGCACATTTTGGTTTTTTAAACATCTTTCCAGCATAAAAATTGACCGAAATATGTAATTTTTAAGAGTCCTTTTTTTCGTTTTCTAAAAAGAGCGAGTACCAAAATTGTAAATATTTGCATATCCGAAAAAAAGTCAACCAAGAGAAAAATTATAAAGTTGCCGCAAAAGCGCATTTTGCCACTAGGTGAGTGGTATTGCCCACTAAATATTTAAAGGTTTTTAATATGCCTTCTAAGGGTTCAATCCCCATTCTGAGTTTCCTTAAAATTGGTCCACTGGTTTAGCCGCGGAAATGCATTTCGTCTTTAGGGGCGTTGCACCGGCAGCTACATAACAGAAAGTCTTTAATAACGTTGCATTCCAAATTTCATAAAAATCGATGCAGTGGTTGAGCTGCAACAGCGTATTTTTACCGTGAGATGCGGTGCCAAGAAAAATTTTACTTTTGTGTGCACTGCACTTCTTTACAACCTTTTCCACAAATAAATCAAGCAAATATAATGTGTTTAAGTTAGTTGGAAAGGGGCTGAATCAATTTTCGATAGCCTATGTCTATATATAAAATAAAAATTGTAACCTTCGCAACGTAACGTGCGCAACACACAAAAGTTAAATTTTTGTACGAACGAAGGACACTTTGATTCCCTCAAAAGCAGTTTCGGTATGCTCAGATATTCTTCTTTCTTTGGAGGATTTTTCTTTTTTGTTTATACTGGAAACTTCGCAAAAAATTTTGGAAATGTACATTGATCTCCACAACGACTTCTGTTTTTCGTAACGTGTGAACAGCACTTTATGCACGATTATATTGAAACCGATAAAAGCCAGGAAATATTTTTAAATGCCTTCTGAAAGTACTCTCAAAGGGTAGCATACCTCTGCAGGTAAATTAAGAATTTAACATTCAGAGCGCCTTCAGGATTTAAAAATATACGTACAAATGTAACGTTCGCAACGCAGGATTAGACCATATATTATATTAATTTTGAACTCAAACGCCCATAACTTCTTTTTTCTTAGCCGATTAAAACAGATTAAAAAGCATTTTAAAGCTTAAAATTTCATGTTTTTAACTGAATAGTTTTTTAATTCAATATTTTTAAGTAAGAGTCTTCTTTTTTGCTTTCTTAAATGAGTGAATTTCCTAAATTAAAATAATTCACTTTAATTTTAAGTTATAACTGCTATAACTTTTTTCTTCTTATGCGATCGTAAAAAGTCAAAAAGCATTTAAAAGGTTAATATTGAGCCTTTTGAATTTTATCAAAAACCTTTAATAAATCACCCGATACTAATACTTTTGAGCTCGAAGCAGGCTGAAAAAGGGGCGGACCACGCCCATTTTCTAAAATTTTCATAATCTTACCAAAAAGCATCACTGTGCAAAATTTCATCAAAATCGGATAACGTTTACTAGTTTTGGCCGCTCTATATATGGGCTTGCGACACTGTGTGACGTGACGTGTGCTGGTGAAAAAGTTAGATCGTAACGAGACAAACAATTGACCTTAGTTGGACACATGACAACTACTGTCATTTGACATTCATCGACGTGTTGCACAACTCCCTCTGTTGCAAAACTCCCCAATCTCCCCTACATTATTATTTGCCTTATTATGAAGTATTCTTTATAATGAAAATTAATTATATTATGAAATATATTATTCAAGTTAAAGTCTTTAAAGCGTATTTGTCTTTGAAATATATTAATCTATTACCTACTATTGATACTTAATATGATTATCTACATTACCAAATTAACATTGTAAAGATAGCACAGAAACCTAAATTTGTATTTCCTTAAAACTGCTAAAAACCGAGTAAGCTTGTTTTCTTTTTCTGTGGATCATCTAACTGGTAAGAACTGTGGCAAGTGAGTATTAATTAAGTGAAATTAATCTCAATTGATAAATAATTATAAAGTTCATGTCAAAAGAAACAAAAGTGTATTCTCATTGTTTACTAGTAGCGTATCATTTCTATGTAATACTGTTGAGTGTTCTCGTCTCTTGAGATCACTCGTAGGTCTATTTCGGTTTTGCAGGAATTTCAACCACCAAAACGAAAGTAAACTAGTTAACTAAGACTTGAGCAAACTTTTGGTCTGAAGTCCTTTGTTTAATGACGTCTAACTCAATAAAAAAAATTGGTTGGCTTATAAGGATTTTCTCTATATATTAAATTTTTATACACATTTATCTGAGCATAATAAAACTTACCACATTTTCTACAAGGCCTCTTCTTGATTGTCGTAATTTCTTAAAATATCCGAAAACGTGATAATACTCTTCCTCTTCTGCTAGTTCTAGATTTGCATCAATTGATATATAAACTCCAGATCGCCCTCCCCCGTCACTGTAATTATTTCCAAAAAAATGTTACTTGTTTTCTTTTATAAATATTACACATACATTAATTAGCTTACTTGCAATGAACCAGCATAGGACCGTTGGTACTATCCTTTGTAATAATATTTCCAACAACCGATCTAACTCTTCTACGAAACTCAAGCAGAGCATTCGAAAATGGACAACAGTGAGAATACCACTCAGTAAAATGAAATTGTAAAATCAACCTTTCACTCTCAGTAGTATTCTAAAATCAAACAAGAAAATTTCAAAAATATTAACAATGCAATATTTACACAGGTTAATCCTGTGGCATAAAAGAAAAACAGCTGAATTCGACTTATGACAAATTAAGTTAATTCCAGTTTTCCTTAGGTTTAGGTTTAGGTTTAAGTGGCGGCAAATTAGCCACACATAGACCAAAAAAGGTCCATAGTGATACCACATCATCCCGGACGTTGACTCACGTAGATGTAATTAATTACTTAGATCTAATAATGGGGTTTCAGCCCTCTACAGGCTTAAGCGTGAAAGCTTTAGAAGCTATTGCGAAGTTTTTGATTGGTTTTAGACCAGTATCTGAAAGTTCTTCAAGATTGTTAAAAAACATTTGTCCAAGGGTTTTAAATCTGTTTCTGCAAAGCGCTGGACAAAAACACAGTAGATGTTCCAAATTCTCCTCTTCGTCTTCATTACAACACCGACACCTATTATCCGCTAGAATGCCCATTCTATGATCATGATAACCAATAAGACAGTGTCCAGTGATGGCTCCCACAACAGTTCTACATGTTTTACGAGATAAAAAGAGAAGGTAGTCGGTTTTATCTTGACAGAAAGTTGGCCAAAAATTTTTGGTTATTTTGCTAGTATTTGAGTTGATCCATTTTAGGTTAGCCTCACAGTAAAGCGATTTCTGATATACTTCTAACATTGTGGTGCTGTAAGGGAAGTGTTACGCTTAGCGGTTCACCATCGAGTAGCACACCTGCTTTTGCCTGTTCATCAGCAATTTCGTTGCCCTCTATACCTTGGTGACCAGATACCCAGTACAGGCATGTTTCAAACTTACTGCTGAGGGTTTGAAGTAGATTCTAGCATCGAAGGACTGACTTGGATTTAATTATATAGTTTATAAGGGACTTAAGGGCAGCTTGGCTGTCAACATAAAAATTTAAGCGCTCGACGCCACTGCTCGCCATTACATTTTCCGCCGCCATACTAATCGCCTCCAACTCAGCTTGAAAGATGCTACAGTATTGTGGCAATTTGTACTTTAATGTTGTATTATAGGTGGGAATGAAAACCCCAGCCCCCACCCCTGCTTCTTGTTTGGAGCCGTCTGTGTAAATATTAATAGAATTCGATGTGTCTGAAGCTCGGTTAACCCAAGAATTTCTCGATTCTATGTTAACAGAGAACTTCCTATCAAGATGCAGTGTTGGTTTACAATAGTCAGTCGACTTTTTACAGACAGAGCTTAGTTTGTTGTGTCCGAATTCTCTGAAGCTGAAACCCTCAACTTCTTTCAGTCGGAGCGCAGTTTTAAAGACTACTCCTTTCGCATGTAAGTCAATAGGAAGCATGTTAAGTATTATGTTTAATGATTCTGCTGATGTAGTTTTTAGAGCACCCGTAATGCTCAAGCACATAAGTCGTTGAATTCTTTCTAATGGTTTTAAGAGAGATTTATTTTCGAGTGCGTTCCACCAGACAAATACTCCATATAACAATATAGGCCTAACGACAGAGCAGTATATCCAGTGTGTCACCTTAGGTTCTAAGCCCCAAGTGCGACCAAACATGACTTTGCAAGCGTAGAAGGCATTATTAGCTTTTGCTACGCGTTCTTCAATGTTTTCTTTCCAATGTAGTTTGTGATCTAATATCACCCCTAGAAACTTTGCAGTTTTCGATAAATTTATGGTGATTCCATTGATACGAATGCACCTGAAAGTCGGTATTTTATATTTTCTGGTAAAAAGTATAACTTGAGTTTTTGATGGATTTATACGAAGGCCTTTTGTGGAGCACCATCTGCTTAAAGATTCTAGCGAGGTTTCCAGAAGCTCACTTAATACATTCGGATATTTCCCATTTACCATTAAAACAAGATCATCAGCATAGGCAACAACTTTAATGCCCATACCTTGTAATTTTTTTAATAGGGGATTTAAAGCTATTATCCAGAGAAGTGGTGAAAGTACCCCACCTTGTGGAGTGCCACAAATGGCCAGTTTTTGAGTAAATTCAGAACCCCACGTTGATGATATCAAGCGACAACTGAGTAGAGTGTTGATCCACCCTATAAGAAATTCGTTGACTCCAATCAACCGAAGTCCCTCTATTAGCGATTCATTTGAAATATTATTGAAAGCCCCTTCAATATCCAGGAATGCCGCTAAAGTGTATTCCTTGTAGTGAAGGGAATTCTCAATGTTTTTAACTACACTATGTAGAGCAGTTCCTACTGATTTGCCTTTTTGATAGACGTGCTGAGTAAGTGACATATAACCGTGGGGAATACTTTCTCTAATGAAGCAGTCTATGACACGTTCCATGGTTTTAAGGAGAAAAGACGTTAAACTAATAGGTCTGAAATCTTTTGCCTTGGCGTGGGTAATTTTTCCTCCTTTGGGAATAAACACTACTTTTGCCTGGCGCCATGATTGTGGTACATATTGAAGTCTTAAGCAACCGTTAAAAATTTGTATGAGCCATTCCATGATACTATCTTTAGCATATTGTAACATAGCTGGGAAAATGTTATCAGGTCCTGCTGATTTATATTGTTTAAAGGACTCAAGAGCATGATTTATTCTGGTCTTATTAAATATGTTAGGAGGTGTACCTTCTAAACTAGGTATTGTTTGCAAAGTCGTTGTAACGGAAGTGTTAAGGCAGCCCGGAAAATGAGTTTGCATTAGCAACTCTACTGTTTCCGCTGCATTATTCGTCCATTTTCCATTTTCGTTCCAGTTTTCCTTGACTTATGAATAAAAGTTACGTTCCGTTTTTGTTTTCCATACATATATATAAATATTGTTAGCAGTTTTCAATTCCGATATATATTTTTTTCTTAATATAATAGCAGAAGCACCATAATATATAATATAAATTTATTTGATTCTGGTGGCGTTGTATACTACTTACTAATAACTAATTTACAAGTTATAAATGATGTTCTGATTTATAGTAGTTTTATTTATTGTATTTCTAATTAAAAAAAATTATAAAATGCAAAAAAAAAGAGTATTTTGGTGGTTTTTCAAAATTTTTACCTTTGACCTCATTATGGAACGGGTTGGCACCATCCGATTAGCCTGAAAATTTGCTACATCAATTTTGGCATCAAATCGCATATTTCATAGCTACCGGCATTCAAAATTCCAAAAAAATAAAAAAACCCCATATTAGCTGCGCCAGGTCTAATGTACATGGTATCAATACAAAATGTAAGAGGGCTGCCGAGTTCTTTTTTTCTTAATAACATTTTAGCTATTTTGTGAATCTTATGAAATTTCAACATTTATGTTAATAGTACAGTCATTTTTTGGTGGTTTTACCTGGAAAGTTTTTCGGGATTTTTGCAAATGATTTATTTTATACATTTGGATGTGTTCTTTCAGAATTTCAACTTTGCCAACTCGAATTGTGTTCGCTCGCGCCGCCATATTAGAAAAATGTCGGCAATTTGATCTGATGATTTTAATCGATTTTATAGGATTTCATTCATACCTATTTTTTATGATGGAATTCTTTTTTTTTTCGCCTCCAATTTTCATGCTTTCAAAATGATAAATTTACCGATGAGAATAGTAATAACAAAAATATCGAAATAAATATTTTGCACAGATATCTCGTATATATGTACATTAGGGTGGGCCAAATTGTATTGAGGAAATTTTATCGACCTCGGCTACCCCCCTATGTGAAAGTTCATTCAATTCTATGAATATTTCCCCAAGGAACTATACTTCTGCGTTCAACTTTAGTACGGCGCATTTCTGATCGAAAATTGTACCTTTCATCAATACTTTTTTTTATTTTCATACTAAATTTTAAAAATTTTTATAAAGACAAAAGAAATGTCATTATATGATTTGGCTGGTATTCTGTCAGTAATCAATTAAATTGGGTTCTATTTACATAAAAAGTTCACTTGATGGTGTGGAATTGATGCTATATATTTAAAAAAAGGATATGGGTCAAATAGCCGATTATTATGACCGACATTAAAAATAAACGATTCATATTTTTGGATGATGAATTTTTTCAAACAAAACACCAAATTAGGCTGAAAGTTTATTCAATTCTATGAATATTTGTCCAACAAACCATACCCTGAAAATTTTACCTTGCGTTTAATAATTAAGATGATATCTTAAATCTCGTAAACTCGTAAACCATGAAAAACTCGAAAGTTTACGAGCTTGTTTTCAGGAACACACATTTCTAAAAACGTGTAAGCAACATATCAGCTGTCATATAATTTGAAAAATATTCAATTCAAATTCAATTTTCAAAACAAAAAATATTTTTCAATACATTTATTTGACAACAATCGCTCTCGCACTTTTTCGAGGCTATTTACGCATCGAATTTGCCTCGTAAGTTTTCGAGGCCTGGTAAACTTTTTTTTCATACAAATTTTTAAATTTTGTTTACGAGACTCGAAAGTTTTCGAGGTTTACATGCTTTTCGAGGCTTTTACGAGTTAAAAGGAATCCCCTTATTATTTTTATGCTTAGTTTTCAAAATTCCTATAGAGACAAAAGTAATATCATAATATGTTTTGGCTGATATTCTGTCAGTAATCAATAAAATTGGGTTCTGTTTTTACGAAAAGTTTACTTGATAGCGAGAAATTGATTATATTTATTCCAAAAAAATTATATCGGTCAAATTATATATATTTATTATAAATGATTCATATTTTTACATGGATTTTTGGTATATTGTTCTGTAAAATTAAAAAAAGCGGCTAATTTATTTCCTAAAACTGCCACTAGATATTGCCCTGGAAAAAACTTAGTGTCAGATTCGGCATCCTAACATCCAAAAACACTTGGGTTGGTGTTTCGAATGAAAAAATCCATGTAAAAATATGAATCGTTTATAATAAATCGGTTATGTGACCGATATAGTTTTTTGGAATAAATAAAATCAATTCCACGCTATCAAGTAAACTATTCGTAAAAACAGAACCAATTTTATTTGTTACTGACAGAATACCAGCCAAAATATATTATGATATTACTTTTGTCTCTATAAGAATTTTGAAAAGTAAGCATAAAAATAAATATTAAACGCAAGGTAAAATTTTCAATTGAAAATGCGCCAAACTAAAGTTGAACGTAGAGTTATCGTTTCTTGGGCAAATATTCATAGAATTGAATGAACTTTCACATAGGAGGGTAGCCGAGGTCAGTTTTCAAATCGGCCCACCCTAATGGACATATAAAATTTATCTCTTATAAGAGACTCTATCCACAGTGGGCTAGAATTTTTTAAAATCGGCAAAATTATGGAAACCCCTTAACTCAAGTATTGAAAGTCAATTTTTAAGTTTTTGGGCCTATTGATTTCCAATTTCATAAAACTTTGGACAAAAAAATTTATACCCGAAAGTAAAAATATAATTTATTTTTCTACTAAGTCTATTTTTTAAATATGGATTTTTCTGGTTTTTGCCTCAAATCCTACAAATCAATTACTTAAAAACCAATATAGAGGAACAAGTGAAGCTATATGCATATCTAGAACCTTAAGTTTAAATTGAAATTTATGTTAAAATGCACTAATTGAAAACAATTTTTCAATCCACATTCTTTTACGTAATATGAGAAAAAATAATTTCTTTAACCCTTACTTTCCTTAAAATTGAGTTTTATATTTTAAATAAAAATGCAAATTTTCTCAAAAATACCATCTTTTTTTTCTCGAATATTTGCACAGTGATAGTAAAGCACGTCCTCTTTATTCCAGTTATGACGGCTTTCTTGCTTTTTTTGTTGTAAGGGCGTGTGCCAAATCGAAACTTTTACCTTAAGCAAATAGGGGTGAAAAAAAATTTCACTCTGGTGACTAAAATTTCTGTTTTTGCTGTGCCAAATGAAATATAATTTTAGACAGATTCAATTTTTGACATTTCAACAAATCGAATTTGTAATTTTTTTTTTTTTTTCTTTGCTATTTTTTCCATAAATGTGCAAAAATTAATTTTATAAATCGTGAAAATTTAGTGATAAAAGAAAAACGAGTTCATGTGATATAGTTTTCATCTTGAATATTGGCTCTTTATCTTTTTAAAAATTGTTGTTTTTATTTCTATTGGTTGTTTTTAGAAGGCACAATCTTTTGAAAATGTTACATATCAGTTTTGTGTTCATACTTTTTGAACACGAGTCAGGTTTTTTTATTTATTTTGTAATATAACTAGTAATAAACTAACAAGCACTTCGTTTGCTGTTCTAAACATAAACTTTAAGGATTTTCTTTTCTTGAACTACTAAAACAATTATTGGTTTCCTACGTTTTAGTGGTACGATCTGATTTACGAGTTCGCTCCGTTGCAAAATTTTTAACCTAATGTTCCCACTACTAGGTCTCGACGAAAGTCAGTGTAATAACCTGTTTCTACCGAAAATTTATGAAGTGATTTGGCTGTAATCCTCATTAAACATCAATTAAATTGAAAACAGCCGCAAACCACTGAATACATCTTCAGCGGAAACAGACTATTACGCATATAACCCAAATCATGAAATTTTGACTTAACGCATAAGCCGCACTGCTCACTTGTTAAATGACAACTGAATAAAACAACCTCCATTTCTCTTCTGTTTTGATGTAAACAGCAGTTTAAAATCAAATTTGAGTCGACCGACAAGCTTTAATAAGAATAAAACATCAAAATACCGATCAAAGTTCCGAAACCTTCTAGAAGGACGTCAGGGCTTTCTGGGTTAAATTCATATTTTGCCAAGTTTTGAAAATCATAAGCATGATTTTGTCTGACCACTTCACATATTTTTGGATGATCCTCAAAATATTAAGCCTCCGTTTACTCTAAAAGGCGTAATTTTTCTATGCAACTTGGCTGTTAAAAACTGAGACAATTTATAAAAAATCATAATTCATAAATTTATGTTTCAAAAAATACATTCGCACGACTTTTATTAATTTCTCTTATTACATCAGTCATATCCATGCATAATCGATTTGGATGAAAATCTGATATAATTTTTCTAAGACAAAAATATGATTAAAAAAAAACTATTCTGTAATCGTGACCACTGACATTTTTAAATTTGTTTTTAAATTTATTTTTCATTTCGATTGTCAGAATTTTCAGTAGCCCCTTGGGCTAGTACAAATTTTGATGCAAAAAATTCACCTCATAAATTTCAAAAATTGTATTTGGGACGTCAGAATTTGTATAGGTGAGTGAAATGTTTTCGATTAGCACAGGCCCTAAATGCAAAATTTGCAATTTTTTATGTAACAATTGCGTTCTTGTCTACAAAATGAATAAAAAAAATTACACAGTTCAGTTTTCACTTTCCTATACGGTTTTGCGATAATTCCGAAAATGGCACTTACATTCTTGAAAAACTTGAATAAAACCTATAAATTTAAAATAACCGAATTCTTTATTTTCGAGACACAAAAATCATTCATAATAAGTTAGATGGAACCTAAATATACTCAAGGTATAGAAAACCAAGCATTGTTTGTGTCTCAGTCTCATACATAAAATTTATGTTTAATTTGCGTTAAATAATTTTCTAAAAACAATTTCCACTAAAAGTTTTCCAATGGAAATTTAAGCAAGCTACGTCATGTCTGTTACGTCACTCACTAAAACTAATAAAAAAAAACCAGAAAAGATTTTTAAATTTAGTTACTTGGAAAGTAAACTTGAATTATTTCAAATCCTACTAAAAAAAGTATTATTTAAAACGCCTTGCCCAATTCACAGAACTTTGCAAGTTTGTAATCTAAGTCAGAACTCACTTCATTTTTTGTAGTGTCACGTCATCGCATATTTTTGCTTATATCTTCAATTCCTTGGTTGATTGTTGTAATTTTGTGAATTAATATCGGGCTACTTTACTACTCAAATATATAAAAAACTTTTTAAATATTTTTTTCTTTTTCAATTCTTTTTTTAATGCATTTTCGTACTAATGGTGAGTTAGGTCACCCTCAAAATACTCATATGTACATAGGTACAACTACAACTAGACATTTATTTTTTTGATGTTTTAAGTTGAGCATGCAGAAACATGACAAAAAAACAGTTCTAAAACCCAATCTAGTCGGGACACAAAAGTTGAAAACTTTAGAATCCCATACAAAAATTGAGTTTAAAAATAATACTTAAAAAGGATTTTTTCTCAAAGCATCAAAAATGTATATGTCTAGTTGTAGTCTTAGCCCGACGATACAGCAATATTTTTACTTACATTTGATACAATAAAAATTATTTAAACTAAACTCAACTTACGTCGTTTTTTTTGTATAAGCGAAACGTTCGTATGTGAAAGTTAGCCAACTGCTCCTCTTGAACAATATGAATATTTATATCCCCATACGTCTCATGAACATCCATGTTTGGGGGCCAGTATTGTACGCACATCACCTATTTCAAAGAAAGTACATGACACTTGAATTTAAATTCTATCAGTAGACGAGTACAGTTAGTAAGTATGTATGTATATTAGGGGTGTTTTAGTGCACGAATTTTGGATTTTGATACTTGACACCCCTCAATTTTGTGAGGTTGAAAAAAAAAAATGAGTTTGCAAAAAAAATTTTGAGGGTAAGAGTTGGCGCATCGAGGTCAAAGCTGAGAGCAAAGGAAAAACAATTTACTTACAGTCCTACAAGAGAGGCCACCTCTAGAGGGTTCAAATGTATGACCGACCCACATTATTTTTTCTCCCCCAAAATTTTTACCAAGCATACCTACCTCTTATCTCTAACCCCTAAGGGGGCTTCCATACGAAATTGGCATTTTTAGGAATCCGACCCCCACCACTCCCAGGGTTTCCCTAGAAGGGTTAAATGTATGACCAGCCCCTAATATTTTTTCCTCTCCAACATTTTTTCCTACCGTACTTACCCTCTATCTCTAGCTCTTTAGGGGGCTCCAATTCAAAACTGACGTCATAGACATAAAAAATATGGAAAGGAAATCGTCAAATAGGCCCATAACTGCCCAGGAGTCTTTCCTAGAGGAGTCAAATATATGACCGACCCCCATTACCCCCCTCCAAAGTTTCACAGCTTACCTACCCCCTATTTCCAAAAATTAACGGGGCTCCCATACAAAGTTACGTTTGTTTTAAAAACTGCCCCCACTGCCCTTACTGGACCATGGGTACCTCTAGAAGAGTCAATTGTATGACCGACCCCCATTATTTCTAGGAAAATTTATAAAAAAAAAAAATTGTATAGCAGCCCCTTTCAGGGTTGAATATAAGGGGTAAGTATGTGGGGAAAAAATATAGGATGCGAAAAAATAAAGGGGGTCAGTCATACATTTGACCCTTCTAGGAGTACCCGTGTGCCAGTTAGGGCAGTGGAGGCATTTTATATAAAAACAGTAATTTTGTATGGGAGCCCCCTTAAGGATTGGAAATAAGGGGTAGGCATGTTAAGAAAAAACATTGGAGGGGGGCTAAAGGGGGTCGGTTATATGTATATTTGACTTCTCTAAGGGTGACTTCTGGGCAGTTATGGGCCTATTTGACGATTTCCTTTCCATATTTTTCATGTCTTTTTCATCTATTTTGTATGGGAGTCCCCTAAATAGTCAGAGATACAGGGTAAGTATGTTGGGAAAGAAAAAATATTAGGGACCAGTCATACATTTGACCCTTCTAGGGGCACGCAGGGAGTAGTGGGGGTCGATTTTGTATGGGAGCCCCCTTAGGGATTAGAGATAGGGGGTAAGTATGCTTGTACGTGGTAAAAATGTTGGAAGGGGAAAAATAATGTGGGTCGGTCATACATTTGACCCCTCTAGAGGTGACCCCTAAACATTTGTAGGGCTGTATGTAAATTTTTTCTCTTTTTCTCTCACCTTTGACCTCGATGCGCCAACCTTAACCCTCACCCCACCCTCAAAATTTTTTTTGCAAACTCATTTTTTTTTTTCAACCTCACAATATTGAGGGGTGTCATGTGTCAAAATGTTGTTACTAAGGATCTCCATACATTCTTAAAACACCTCTAATGTATATTAATATGTGAATGGGTTTTTTTTGAAAGTGAAATAAGTCCATTTTTTCATAAATGTTCTACAAAAACGTTCTGGATAAAACTTTTTTTTATATACGCGTTTTAATGTCAAGTTCAAAAATATGTTGTTGTGAAGGCTGAGAAACTGCCGCAAGTATCGCGCATGCCAATTTTTATGCAATACACACGCCTGTCTTTTGGGTGATTTGAATAAAATTTACGAGTACCCCATTTTTTTACGGAATTCTGTTAAACATCGTATTTCAACATGTTTTCAATAAAAAATTTCAAAATCCTTAGAGCACGTCGGAAATGATCGGCTAACGAACGATTTCCATGTTCCTTTAGCCGAAGCAAATAAGGATAATTCTCAAAAATAGTTCCAAATGAATTTTTTTTCCCGAATTGTATTTACTAATGAATAAAAAATAACGTGTGAAAAGTACATTGGAAAATCGTGTGCCCAAAAAAAGTTATTCAAGGTCAAAAGTTGCGAAAATAAATTTTTTTGCAATTATTTCGCTTACGGCTGCAATTACGAAAAATAGTTATCGAGAGTTATTTACTGAGTCAACAGTTGTTTAGCTTTAATGATTTACTACGAAAAGCTCCAACCATTTTTTTCCTATTGCTCATGGTTTAGGAGGTATATCAATTTAAAAAGTTTTAAAACTTCACGATATTTATATGTTGTACTTTTTAAATTGAGATAACTCTCGAACGATTAATCGCACAAAAAAAGTAAATATACACTTATTTGTAGAAAATTATATTTCCTACAAACCATTGTCAGCTTTTTTCTTCGTACGACCTATGGCTTAGGAGATATTTTTTACAAACGGTTAAAGTTTTGAAAAACTAGTTATTAAAGGAAATCTCAGGAGCTATTTTCGCTCGATAAAAAGTAACGGTATCTATTTTATTAAAATTTACATTTACTAGCTTAATCGAGACCATTGGTATGTAATTCTTTCGTTCCTCGTCTCACCATCTACATACATGTATTTTTTGATGTAAGTGTTCTGTTAGTAAAAACTTTTTTTTTATTATGAAGATAACTCAAATTCGGGTGTCATAAAAATGCAACCAAACGAGGTAACCATACCATATTATCAATTTTTTTACATTTTCGCCATTTTTTTTTTTTTTTTTTTGTTGAAAAACGAATTACACTTTAACTTAAATCACTTTGTTATATGAAATATAGTAGATATTGAATTTTGTATTTATAATTTTGTCATATTATAAAATTTTCTTCACTTCAATAAAACTTACTCTACTAACAGGTTATGGGCCTGCATTGAAATTTATATAAAAAATAAAATTTGTAACGAAAATTATTTTTTTTCCTGATATTAAAGTAAAAGAAGAATATAAATGTTTATTTTATTCGACCTTTCACTATTATAATAAATTAATTCTTTGTTTTTTTGGCTATAAGGTCAAGTGTTTATTTATATAAATTTGTTCCCAATATTTCGAAAAAGATCCTTTTTCATCATCAGGGGTACTAAAAAGAACATATAACAATGTGTAAATAAATTAAATCAAATTGAAATTACAAACAGAAAAACAACAAAAAATACTAAAAAGGACAAATTTCTTTTTACATAAAAACCATAAATTTAAAATATTGCACAGAATTCAAAACCGTAAATTTAAAGAATATATTGCACTAAAAAACCATAATTTGAAAATATTGCACTGACAAAACCATAAATTGAATATATTGCACTTAGTTTACATTTGTTGAGATCAAAAATTGAACTAAACCCTAAATTCTAACTTATAACTAAAGCTCTATAAATGTGAGCACAATTTTCGGTGTCACTCTTAAAATTCATTCTCTCGTCAGTAGGTGTATTTATTATGTGAAGCATTTCTAACATTAGTCTTTTGTCATATTTGTTCTCTTCTTGTAATATCTTCACATCGTCAAAGTTAGGGTAATGTCCGAATTCAGCACAGTGGGCTGAAAGTGCAGTCTTAGGTACTGGTCCTATTCTATTCTTTTGGTCAGATTTGTGTCCTGAGATTCTTGTCCTAAGTTTTGTTTTTGTAGTACCAACATATACCTTTTTGCATATATTGGACCCGTCACCATTGCAAGGAATTCTATAAATAATGTTGGATTTGTCAAGTTTGTCTATTTTTGTCTTCATTTTGCTATAAAATTGTCCAACTAAATTGTCTGTCCTATTCGCTATTTTAACGTTTTCGAATACATGAGATTTTGCGAATCTTTCTGTAAACCCAGGTATGTATGTCATCGATTTAAAAACTGTTGCACTTTGATCTGGCCGTTGTCTATTATTGTCCCGTGATTTTTCTAATAACATGTTAATGGTCCTTTTTGGAAAACTGTTTTTCTGTAAAATTGTCCTTACTTTGTCAATGTTGTCTTTTAAAAATTCTTTGTCGCTAATTGTCAGTACTCTCCTTATCAAATTTTCTGCAGTGTTCCTAATGGTCATTTTTGGATGTTTAGAAATAAAATTGATTATTCGTCCGGATGCCGTCGGCTTTTTATACCAATTGAATTTTAATTGGTTTCCTCTTCTTATAACTATGGTGTCAAGATATGGTAGTTCGTTATTGTTTTCTTCTTCTTTTGTAAATTTTAAACATTTGTCAAATTTGTTAAGTTTGTCTAAAAAATCATCAATGGTGTCGGTTCTAACAATTGCAAAAATGTCATCTACATACTTCGTCAATACTTTTGGTTTTATGTCAAGTTTAGCTATGCAATTGTCCAATAACTCCTCCATAACGATGTCCGCTATTATAGGCGACAATGGTGAACAAAAGACTCTATTTATAATGTTAAAGACGTAGTAGAATTTAAAGACAAAATACAAGAAATATATATTTGTGATGACGAAAAATTCATATCATTTGACGTAGTTTCTTTATTTCCAAGCGTACCTATAAATTTAGCTTTAACAATAATTGACAAAAAGTGGGACAAAATCGAAACCTTCACAAAAATTCCAAAAAAACTTTTCATTGACATTCTGTATTAAAGACAATAATTACTTTAATTTTAATGACAAAACGTACGCACAAATAAAAGGAATGCCCATGGGTTCACCATTGTCGCCTATAATAGCGGACATCGTTATGGAGGAGTTATTGGACAATTGCATAGCTAAACTTGACATAAAACCAAAAGTATTGACGAAGTATGTAGATGACATTTTTGCAATTGTTAGAACCGACACCATTGATGATTTTTTAGACAAACTTAACAAATTTGACAAATGTTTAAAATTTACAAAAGAAGAAGAAAACAATAACGAACTACCATATCTTGACACCATAGTTATAAGAAGAGGAAACCAATTAAAATTCAATTGGTATAAAAAGCCGACGGCATCCGGACGAATAATCAATTTTAATTCTAAACATCCAAAAATGACCATTAGGAACACTGCAGAAAATTTGATAAGGAGAGTACTGACAATTAGCGACAAAGAATTTTTAAAAGACAACATTGACAAAATAAGGACAATTTTACAGAAAAACAGTTTTCCAAAAAGGACCATTAACATGTTATTAGAAAAATCACGGGACAATAATAGACAACGGCCAGATCAAAGTGCAACAGTTTTTAAATCGATGACATACATACCTGGGTTTACAGAAAGATTCGCAAAATCTCATGTATTCGAAAACGTTAAAATAGCGAATAGGACAGACAATTTAGTTGGACAATTTTATAGCAAAATGAAGACAAAAATAGACAAACTTGATAAATCCAACATTATTTATAGAATTCCTTGCAATGGTGACGGGTCCAATATATGCAAAAAGGTATATGTTGGTACTACAAAAACAAAACTTAGGACAAGAATCTCAGGACACAAATCTGACCAAAAGAATAGAATAGGACCAGTACCTAAGACTGCACTTTCAGCCCACTGTGCTGAATTCGGACATTACCTTAACTTTGACGATGTGAAGATATTACAAGAAGAGAACAAATATGACAAAAGACTAATGTTAGAAATGCTTCACATAATAAATACACCTACTGACGAGAGAATGAATTTTAAGAGTGACACCGAAAATTGTGCTCACATTTATAGAGCTTTAGTTATAAGTTAGAATTTAGGGTTTAGTTCAATTTTTGATCTCAACAAATGTAAACGTAAGTGCAATATATTCAATTTATGGTTTTGTCAGTGCAATATTTTCAAATTATGGTTTTTTAGTGCAATATATTCTTTAAATTTACGGTTTTGAATTCTGTGCAATATTTTAAATTTATGGTTTTTATGTAAAAAGAAATTTGTCCTTTTTAGTATTTTTTGTTGTTTTTCTGTTTGTAATTTCAATTTGATTTAATTTATTTACACATTGTTATATGTTCTTTTTAGTACCCCTGATGATGAAAAAGGATCTTTTTCGAAATATTGGGAACAAATTTATATAAATAAACACTTGACCTTATAGCCAAAAAAACAAAGAATTAATTTATTAAAAAGAAGAATTCTTATTTAAAGAATGGAGAGCTCTGGCAACTGGCCCCACATAGAGAAGCTAAGAGGGCGTGAAAATCATTCGCAGTGGGCATTTGCAATGCGCACCATTCTGGAAATAGACGATTTTTGGAAAATTGTTGAAGTCTCCAAGAGTTATGAGGATTTAAGTGATGCTGAAAAGAAGAGCAGCGTGAAGGCAAGATGCAAAATTGTCTTGTCTTTGGCTGGTGACAATTTCGTACATGTCCAAGGGACGAAAACGGCACACGAAGCATGGGAAAAGTTGAAATCCATGTTTGAAGATAACGGTCTTACCAGAAGGTGTAGTTTGTTGGCGCAGCTTACTAGTTACAAACTACAGAATTGTGCAAATGTTTCGGAATACGTGAACGGCATCATCTCAACAGCAAATAAGTTGAATGCAATCAATTTCAAAGTAAGCGATGAATGGATTGGATCATTGCTACTCGCGGGTTTGCCCGAGGAGTACCGGCCAATGATTTTAGGACTCCAAAGTTGCGGAATTGAAATCACAGGTGACTTTGTCAAAACAAAATTGTTGCAGGATATACGAGATCAATCAGTTACTGATGGAGCAGCTGCATTTTAAGCAAAAAAAGGCAAGCAAAATAAAGGACCAAGGTGTTATAACTGCAATGGTATTGGCCATATTGCGAAGAACTGCCGCAAAAACAAAAGTGATCAAAATAAAAATCGTGCTAAATATACAGCATTTGTATCTGGCCAAGTTGATAAAGATTCATGGTTTATAGATAGCGGGGCATCTGTGCATATGACGCATAGATCAGATTGGTTGGCCAATTACAATAAGTGTATCGGATCTCAAGAAATAGTGTTAGCGGACAATAATAATTTGAAAGCTGCTGGTAAAGGTGACATTTGTTTGGATACATCTGACAACGAAATAAAATCATTCGTTAATGTATCAAATGTGCTTCATGTTCCTGAGTTGGCAACGAATCTACTTTCTGTGAGCGAGATTATACAGAAAGGAAACCGAGTTGAATTTAATAAAACTGGGTGCACAGTTTACAATAATAGCGGTCAAAAAGTTGCAGCAGCGAAACTTGTTAATGGTATGTACAAACTTATTTGTACCACTCGTAGCGTCAAGAGAGCAATGGCTGTGAAAACAGATTTATGCAATTATGAAATCTGGCATCAAAGGTTAGGCCATTTAAATCCCCATGGAATGGATATGCTGAAAAATGGACTAGTAAATGGAGTGGTGTTTAACTCAAAGAACAAATCCGATGTGTGCATCGCTTGTGCAAAGGGAAAACAGAAACGAAAAGTTCTTCCTAAGGAAGGGCATCAAGTTGAATGAAAACTAATGCTTGTTCACACCGATCTCTGTGGCCCTATGGAAATCAGTTCAATAGGTGGAAGCAAATACTTTTTAACCTTTATTGATGACTGCACAAGAAAAGTTTTCGTTTATTTTCTAAAATCTAAAACTGAAGTCAAACAGCACTTAGTGGACTGAAAATCAAACTGGCAAAAAATTGAAAATGATACGTTCAGACAATGGCAAGGAATACGTCAATAATGAAATTAAAACGATTTTACAGCGCTATGGAATTCGTCATCAAACTACCGTAGCTTATAATCCGGAGCAGAATGGAGTAGCTGAGCGCATGAACAGGACTCTAGTTGAGAAAGCAAAATGTATGCTGGCACATGCAAATTTGCCGAAGAAGTTTTGGGCGGAAGCCATCAATACAGCGGCTTATTTGGTGAACAGGTCTCCACACAAAAATATGCCGTTGACACCAGAAGAAACATGGCTAGGAAAGAAACCCGACTTAACAAATTTAAAAGTGTTCGGTTGTCTTTCTCTTGTCCATATACCCAAACAGAAACGCCACAAATGGGATTACAAATCCGAAGAATGCATATTTGTGGGCTATGCTGCAGATTCAAAGGGCTATCGTGTTTTTAATCCGAAAACAAAAAGAATTTTTCTGAGCAGAGACATCATCTTCCATGAAAGATCGTTCTTTGGCAAAGAAAACTCCACAGATGAATGGATTCATTTTCCAGCAAATCAAGAACAAGATACAATGAATATTCAAAATATTGCAGAGGCATTCGGTGAAGTGGGGGACGTGAACATTGACCAAATTATTGATGCTGAGCCAGAACAAGAAGAAGATGTCAATAATGTTGCTGAAGAATCATTCTCATCAGCCTACGGAGATGGAAGTGAAGTGGGGGATGAAGCTAGCAACATTATTACTAACCAAATAGTTGAAGAGCCAATAGCCTTGAGAAGGTCTGCAAGAACTCCAAAGAAAGTCGATGAGGAACCAATAGTCTTACGACGATCTTCAAGAACACCAAAACCAAGAAATTTTAATTTTCTTTGTGGTTCAGTTCAAGACGATGAACCGTATTCATTTCAAAGTGTCATGAATCGTGATGACAAGGAATTATGGCTGACAGCAATGCAAGAAGAATTTGATTCACTGAAAGAGAATAAAACGTGGGATTTGGTGGAGTTGCCAGTAAATAAAAAGGCAATGAAGTGCAAATGGATTTACAAATTAAAGAAAGATGGAAATGGAGGTTTACGATACAAAGCCCGTTTAGTAATAAAAGGTTGCAGTCAACGTAAAGGCATTGACTATGAAGAAACGTATTCGCCGGTTGTCAGATACACTTCCATACGTTACCTTTTTGCACTTGCAGTTAAATACAATATGCAAATAGAACAGATGGATGCAGTGACAGCTTTCCTTCAAAGCGATTTATTTGAAGAAGTATACATGGAACAACCAGAAGGTTTTGAAGATAAAAGCAAAAGCAAGGTATGTAAATTACAAAAAGCATTATATGGATTAAAGCAGGCAAGCTTGGCTTGGAATAACAAATTAGATTCAGAACTAAGAAAATTCGGCTTATCGCGATCCAAAACTGATCCCTGTGTCTACTATAAAATAAGTGGTAACACAAGAGTATATATTGCAATATATGTGGACGATATGCTCATATTTTCGAATGACGAAAATTCAAAAATTGAGATTAAAAGTTATTTATCTTCTCATTTTAAAATGAAAGATTTGGGTAAAGCTGAATTTTGCCTTGGAATGAAAATTGAAAGAGAAAGCGATAAAATTCAATTAAGCCAAGAAAACTACATCGAACAAATTTTAAAACGTTTTGGAATGGATGAGTGCAAGCCTGTTGCGACTCCTTTGGATCCCAATACCAAGCTCACAAAGGCAATGTCACCAATTATAGATGTCTGAAATTCCCTATCATGAGGCTATCGGTAGCTTAATGTACGCAGCTCAAACTACTAGACCAGATATATGCCAAGCTGTAAACCACTTAAGCAAATTTAATAACAATCCTGTACAAGCTCATTGGAGTGCGGTGAAGCGTGTCTTTCGCTATTTGCAGAATACAAAAAGAATGAAGTTACAATATGTGAAAAATGGAATGACAGAAATTGTCGGATTTTCAGATGCAGACTGGGCAGCAGATGAAGATGAAAGGAGGTCCGTTACTTGACATACTTTCCTAATGATGAATGGAGCAATATCATGGAACAGTAAGCGACAACCAACTGTGGCCTTATCATCAACTGAAGCTGAATATATGGCTCTATCAGTAGCTACTCAAGAAGCTTTATGGTTGAAAAACTTGAGCAATGAGCTTAATGACGTAAACGCGTCAAAAATAAAAATATACTGCGACAACAAAAGTGCTTTGCATCTTGCTATTAAAAATGGATACCATGCAAGATCGAAACATATCGACATCCGGCACCATTTTATACGCGAAAAATATGAAGAAGGTGCAGTCAATTTTATTCATGTAGGAACAGAAGATCAAACTGCTGATGTTCTTACAAAAGGACTTTTTAAGGATAAACATCAACGACACTGCAAAAACTTGGGCTTAACTAATTCAAAGTAATTCGAGTGGGGGTGTTGAAAAACGAATTACACTTTAACTTAAATCACTTTGTTATATGAAATATAGTAGATATTGAATTTTGTATTTATAATTTTGTCATATTATAAAATTTTCTTCACTTCAATAAAACTTACTCTACTAACATTTTTTTTTTTTCGTTTTTTTAAGTAAAAAAATTTAACGATAAATATTTCGTATATATGTATCAAATATTATTTTTAGATCATGTAAATTTTAATAAAATAGATCGCGTTACTTTTTACCGAGCGAAAAACAGCTCCTGAGATTACCTTTAATAACTAGTTTTTCAAAACATGAACGGTTTGTGAAAGATATCTCCGCAACCATAGATCGTACGAAAAAAAGAGTTGGGAGTGGTTTGTGGGAAATATAATTTTCTACAAACAAGTATATAGTTACTTTTTTTGTCCGATTAGTCGTTTGAGAGTTATCTCTATTTAAAAAGTACAACATATAAATATCGTGAAGTTTTAAACTTTTTAAATCGATATACCTCCTAAACCATGAGCAATAGGAAAAACATTTAAGAGACTTTTTCGTAGTGAATCATTAAATCTAAACAACTGTCGACTCAGTAAATAACTCTAGATACCTATTTTGTCGTAATTGCAGCCGTAAGCGAAATAATTAAAAAAAATTTACTTTCGCAAGTTTTGACCACACTGGGCTTGAACAGTCGATAGGTGTGATGAAAGTGTCGACAAAATATGTGAATGGGATTTCATTTGTACTAGCTTAGTGTCCTAAAAAATGAAAATCCCGAAATCGTAGCTGCTCATTTTCGCGAAATATTGCAAAAATACATATCCCATATAAAATATAAACTAGTAAGGGTGTAAATTTTGGCCTGGCCAAAAAATAAATACCCTACACTGCAGTATTTTGAAAATTTTGCTTATATGGGAGGTGCCACGCCCTCTTGTCCGAGTACACCCAGTTTTTGTTCAGAGCTTGCATTTATAGTTTTTAGTGTCAGAGTGAAATTTAGTTGGATTATCTCAAAAAACTCTTTCAGTATAGCATTTTGAATCTTTTGCTTATATGGGAGGTGCCACGCCCCCTTGTCTGATTTCACCCAATTTTTGCTGAGAGCTTTCATTTATAATTCTTAGTGTCTGAGTCAAATTTGGTTCGAATATCTCAAAAAACGCTTTCAGTATAGCATTTTGAAGCTTTTGCTTATATGGGAGGTGCCACGCCCTCTTGTCCGAATTCGCTCAAATTTTTATCAGAGCTTGCGCTTACAATTCGTAATACTTATATGTATTGTGGTTGCATTGTCGTGAAAAATACTCCTAAAATTGCATTTTGAATATAATTTTTGTATGGGCGGTAGGCGTGTCCATTGACCGATTTTGCTCATTTTCAATCCCCCGAGCTAACTTTGACGACGGAGGCAGTGTACCAAATTTCATTGAATTATCTTGCTCAGTTTTCCCAAAAAGTGTATTTCAACACACAGCCAGCCAGCCACCCAGCCAGCCAGCCAGCCAGCCAGCCAGACAGACGGACATGGCTATATCGACTCAGGAGGTGACGCTGATCAAGAATATATATACTTTTCTATACCTGCCACGCCTCCTTCTCTGCGTTACAAACGGAAGGACAAAGTGAATATACCCTGGGTGTAGGGTATAAAAAAAATGAAAAAAAGAAACACAACAAACAAATATAAAAGTATTTATTTTAAATGTATTTTGCAATGCTGAATCCGAATCCGGCCTTGGAATTGCTATATCTCATATGGTTTTTGAGATATTCTAGCCTAAGCAAGCAAAAAATACCGTTTTTGCTTTATTTTGAAGCAATATAACTATAATATAGAGCATTCATGCGTAGAATCCGATACAATATCTGAAAGTTCTAATCTTTTTCTTTAAAACTTAATTTGAATTATGGCGATGTTTTTATTTTTCTTGGAGATATGCTAACCTAAAAAGGTAAAAAAGTGAAAAAAATAAATTTTCTCATTTTTTCAGTCTACGATATTTCGGAGAAAAATAAAGCTATTGACATGATTTTTATTATTATTATTTATCAGCAAAGAATAAAATACAAAACTAATATTACAAAGCGTACTGACTGCCAGGGTCTACGACGCTACTTTGATTTAAATTTTACATAATTTGACAATATAATAATAGTTTATAAATGTATCTTAAAATACATGTAATGTTAATAATGAAGCAATAAGTAAATGCTTTAATTTAAATTTTGTCATACACGTTGGCTGCTATGAGGTAGTTCAATATTAGGATGACATTCTCTTTAGTTATCTTACTGAGTATGCTGGAAGGTTTTATTGATCCAAATATCTTTTTCCGATGGGGTGCTAATGATGGACAAATGTCGAGCAAATGGCTTACTAATGTGTCGATGCAGCAAAATTGATATGAGCTTGGGGGATTTCCCTGCAGTAAATGGACATGGGTTAGATTTGTATGTCCCAATCGAAGACGAGCAAAAATTGATGTTTGTTGCCGTGTTAAGGCACACGAAAAATAGGCTTTTTCACAAAGATTGTTCATGGTAGCATACCAGTGTATAAAATTGGACCAATCATTCAACCTTTTATTTTTAAGAAAGCCGGAGATGTAGCGGCGTAGATCATAACTGTTGATTGCTGGAAACATAAAACAACGCGATATGGCTACGCTTTTGGCGACAGAGTCAGCAAATTCATTTCCTGGTATCCCTTTGTGACTAGGGACCTATACAATTTTTAGTTTGTTGGTATGTCTTATTAGCAAGTCTCTTATTTCATTTATAATCTGAATATCATTATGTATATTTTTGATTGCTTCAACAACAGACAAGCTATCACTGCGAACTGCGAACTTTCCTTTATTGTGTGTTGAGTAGTCAATGGCTTTCTCAATTGCTAATGCTTCTGCAGAAAAAACGGAGCAAAAGTGGGGGAGGTATTAAAGCGCCGGTCTGTTGCACCACGGCAAAGGTTGTAGCACTGTCTGACTTAGAACCATCAGAACATAAAAATTTCCTGTTTTGAAGCTCATTTTTATATATTTCCTCTCGAAAAAGTTGTTGATATACTTCAGGGCTGGTGTCGCCTTTAAAATAAGCACTCCGTGATGTTATTATGGTGGTGGACGGCAGAGACCATGTGGCCATTTTATTAATTTTATTTGATGATGCAGGAATCTTGATATCAGCCTCATTCATGTAGATAATACAGCGCCGAATCGTAAAGATGAGCTTGAAATTACGTTTGGTCTTGCTAGCGTCGGAGAAAATTTTGAAGAGAAGTTGATTTCTTGTAGTTATCATCTTAGGTAATAACATCCAGGTAGTATCAGCGACTCTGTCCTTTACCAAAGGAAATCCTCCTTCTGCCAGTATTGCTTTGGTAGGGGACATTGGGAACGCATTAATACTACGACGAACAGCTTTGTGGTAGGGTGGACTAAGTAATTTTAAATTTGTATTCGCGCACCATCCATAAATAGGTAGCCCATAATCGATCTTTGATAATATAATTTCTCTGTCAACATTAACTAAAGTATTATTATGAATACGAGAGTATTTAGAAGTAAGATACTTAATTATATTCAGTCTGGCAGGTTTTTTCTTAATTCTATACAATGCCGCCGAAAAGTTAACTTACTGTCAAAAATAATACCTAGTATTTTCATATTATTAACAATTTCTATATTAAATGTGCTTGGACTTAAGCTTAGTGGATTAAATGAAACTTTCTTACATATAATATCTTACATTTATCATACGATAGCAGTGCCCCTGAATACAGGCCCCATTTATTTAAATCAGTTAAAATTTTTGTGATTATTTCATGTACTTTTTCTATATTTTTAATTTTGGTAATAAAAATTACATCGTCTGCGTAAATACTAAGGCTTTGATCTTTAACATTTACAGTAATTTTACTAATTTGTTCAAAAGCAATAATGAATAAGACAACAGAAAGAGGAGATCCTTGAGGGATTCCATTGCTGATTGGATAGGTTTGGGAGCTAGATCCATTTATTCTGATTTGGAATGTACGATCGGTCATGAAAGACTTAACTAAATTAAACATTTTCGGACCTATACCCCATGATTGGAGTTGTTCCAGTACCACATGAATACCATCTCGATCAATCGCTTTTTCAAAGTCAGTTGCTGAAAATGAAACGTAGTTTTTCGTAGAAATAGCGTCTGATGCGAAATGCTGAAATCGGAGCAAAGCGTCCGTAGGACCATGTCCCCTTTTGAAACCCACCTGATTATTGCATATAAAATTGTTTTTGGTTATATACCACATAAGTCTTTTCGCCACGATTTTCTCCAAGAGCTTACTCATACATGAAAGAAAACTAGAGATTAAATCTATAGACTTTTTCAGTTTAGGAATTGGGAGGATGATTGCTGAGAACCATGTATGAGGGTACTGCCCTTCACAGAAAATTTTATTATAAAGGGATAGTAAAGAAATTTTCCCAATGTTAGGTAGGTATTTGAGCATGGGATAGGATATCCGATCCCGCCCAGGTGTTTCCCTTTTGCGTAGCTTAAAGCAATTTTTAACTCAATTAAGGTGATATTTTTTTCTAAACTTAAAGCGTCAAAGGAGATATTTAGGGGATGATAGTTAGATTCTAAAATTGTTCTCTTGTGCGAGGTATACTGGCTATGAATCGTCGGCATAGTTAGACCATGTAGATGCAAAAGCATCTACAATCTCAGCTGAAGACGTCAAAATTGTGTTGTTGAAGCGAATAGTTTTAATAGCAGTAGGGAAAACACCAGTAAGGGATTTGATATCAGCCCATATTTTTTTTGTAGATGTTAATGGGTTAATTTTTCGCGTGTATTCTTCTAAGCTCTGCCTCTTTGATTCTTTAACCGATTTTTTAAACAAAGCATTTGCTTTTTTATAAGCTACTAAGTTTGGGATTGTTGTATTTAGTTTATAAGAACGAAAACAATCTTGTTTTTTTCTTTCTTAAGGCGCTCAAATTTTTGTTTCACCAAGGAGTGTAGAATTTGTGGGTTCCAGGCTTCGATTCGGGGATGGCAAAATTTGCTGCGCATTTGATTGCTTTGGTTATTTTTGCTGCTTGTAAATGAATATTTTTATGGCTCCAGTTATGAAAAAATTTTTGGCACTCAGATTGATATAATTCCCAGTTTGCACTATCAGTTTTAAATTTTGGTAGTTTGAAGTTTTTTTTCTAGATTAACTTGTGTGATGATCTCAGTTACAATCGGGTAATGGTCGCTACCATAAAGGTCTTCAAATATACTCCAGTTAGTTTTTGGAACTAAATGAGATGAAACTAATGTAAGATCAACATGCGTTAATGAGTTATGGGTTGAGAAGTGGGTTGCAGATCCGTCGCTAAGAATTGTTAGAGATTGGGAAAAAATAATATTTTCAATTTTCCTACCTCGAGAATTGCATTTTTCTGGGCCCCACAATGTCGGTTGTGACTGAATTCGAGAAAATAAGGGGAGAATATCTCTTTTAGAAAAATTCTGACAGGGGGGAATATATATGTTGATTAGCGAAATAGATAGGGTGCAGTTTATTTCAAATGCCAAGACAGATACATTGGAGGTAATATGTACTGGTCTGTGGGGAATATAAGTTTTTATTAACACAGCAATGCCTTGCTTGGAGATAGAAATATGATCCAAATTGGAGAAATAACCAATATAGGCTTTAGGTGTAATTATATGGTTGCTATTTACAGGAATATGTGTTTCTTGTAAACATATCAGATCTGGGTTAGTATCTTTAATTAGTAATGTCAGTTCGTCATAGTTATTAAAATATCCATTGATATTCCATTGAACTATTCTCATAGTTGGCCACGGTATACTTTTAAATTAAATATTTTCCTCTGAAGAAATGTTTTCCATGGAAAGATCCATAGAGAAAATATTTGCATGATCATTCTGTCTATTAGATTGTAAGAAATTAATGTTTGTATTCATATCAGTTGTAGTATAAGTAGAGTTGAATTCTAAGTTTTTTTTCTCTTGTTTTTGTTCAGATGTTATTTCATTATTAAGAGGAGAAACGGTTTTATTTTCAGTGAGAGAAATTTGTCTTGAGTTATTGATTAGAAGTTGCGTGGTATTTTTTTCGTTTTGGTTGAATATTGATGTTTGGTTGTTTTTATTTTCAATGTTAACTGTTGTTTTAGTTGGTAGAAGAGTTGAAGTAGAGGAGGGTAGAGAAGAGACGTTAGTTGTTGTTCGAATGGTATTTGTATTTTGTTTTAATGCATGCGAATAATTTGCTTTACTGTTGGTGGGTTCAGAGTTTGTTGTTGGAATAGAAGAAGTGAGGGGGGGAAGAGGGTTTTGAGCCTTATAAATTTGAATGGCATCACGCATCGAACATTTTCTTTGGGTCTTTATTTTTAAAATATCTTTTTGTTGAATGAATTTTTTACAGTCCCTGGACGTAGCAGGATGTTCTTCGGCACAATTAGCACAGTGAGTCCTTGTGCAGGTTTCGGGTTGATGCGGTGGAAGGTTGCAATTTGCACAGCTTGGTGAATTTTTGCAGTATTTGGGTGTATGTCCAAGTAATTGGCAGGCCTTACACCTCATAGGATTGGGGAAATACTCTCTGGTTTTAACAGTGTACCATCCCATATCAACTTTTGAAGGAACTTCAAAAGAGTCGAAGGTTAGCAATACTACGCCGGTAGGTCTAGTTTTGCCTTCAGAAATCCTGGTAAATTTGTACACTGATGTCACCTTTTGGGCTTTCAATTCGTATACAATTTCTGCTTCTGGTATAAAGTTGATACATGGAGCGTATATGGTAGCTTTAGTTGAGTTAAGCGTATTATGGAGACTGCAAGAGATTTGACAGATCGCAGTTAATTCTTTTGCATTTAAAAATTTTGTTGCAGTGTTACAACATTTTACAAGGAGAAGTAAATTTCCATCACGTAAATTTGTTATTGAAATTATATCTTTACTGATGAGCAAAAGCGCCCTATGCACAGCAAAACATGAGAACTCAGTTATTTTTTCATCACTGTTTTTTGATTCGATCACAACAAATTTTGGGTTAATATGATTCACTTCTGGTAGTTCAGAAAATTCCAAAGGTAATTTTTGATTTGGTCTTTTTTTCTTAGTTTTTGGACTACTATCGGCAAGCAAGGCGTACCGATTCCCCACAAGTGGGGGGCCAGATGCCATGGAGGCAGCTGTAAATATACGAACTGTTGTAAATGAGCGCGAGAGAAAAAACAAATTCAATCGATTAGAAAAGTAAATAGAAACAAAACTGGTTTAAAATAAATAGCGATCGATAACCGAACCACTTCTTAACACGAAGAGAGTTAGTCGATGACTGTGACATGATTTAAATTAGGTCTTAAAGAAACAGATTATAACTTTCTGATATTGCATCGGATTTTGCATATCGATACCTTAGAGCGCTATAGTCCTATCTCCATTTTTCAATTGTTGGGAAATGCAAAAAGAAGATTTCAAACAGTGGTTATTAAGAATTGGCAGCTATTTTGATATAACGATACATGCAATAATTTAACATATAGTATGTTTTAACATAATTTAATGTTTTTCATCAATTTTATTAATTTCTAACGAAATCTCAGCCAATTTATAGTATGTCATTACTTTTGCCCTTATATGAATTTGCACTTCTTTTAAAATAAATGACACATTTACTAAATTTTTTGAATTTTTTCCACTAAAAATGTCGTGAAAAGTCATAAAACGCGTAGAAAACACGAAAAAAAACTAAATTTTTTTTTTAAAAAATTTTTGGTTCCGATATACAACGGTTCCCCCTTGGGTGTAACGAAATTTGTTCACTTAAATGTTGCAAAAAGGCATGAAACACAAAAAAATGAAGACTTTTTTTTTTAAAATCTGACTTATTTGAATATTCAGTGGAGATAGGACAGAAGCGTTATTCAAAAAATTACAGTTTGGAGATAAGATTTTTCTTAATTATCGAAAATTTTAGTATTTTAGTGGTATTTTGACATCACACAGTTTTTCACATGGTAAAGAAGCTCACAATGATGCCATAACTGCAAAAATCTCAAAATCGCAAAAAGTGGAGATAGGACCATAGCGCTCTAAGGTATCGATATGAATATTTTACATTCTAGTTATATAGCTTCAAAATAAAGCAAAAACGGTATTTGTTGCTTACTTAGATTAGGATATCTATGAGATACAGCAATTCCAAGGCTGGATTCGGATTCAGCATTGCAAAATACATTTAAAATAAATACTTTTATATTTTATATGCTATATGTATTTTTGCGATATTTCGTGGAGATGAGCAACCATGATTTCTGGGTTTGCATTTTTCAGGCCACTAAACTAGTACAAATGAAACCCTATTCAAATTTTGTCGACACTTTCATCACACCTATCGACTGTTCAAGCCCAGTGTGACCCTACACTGCAGCATTTTGTAAATGTTGCTTGTATAGGAGGTGTCACGCGCTCCTGTTTGAATTCACTCAGTTTTTGCTCGTGAATAAGGAGTGAGATCGAAAAAACCTTAGCATATGTAAAATTCAATAATTTTTAAACGGTTGATCTTAGAGTTTTGATTTTTTTCTATTAAATTGATCATATTTTACAAATTACAGAAAAATATAACTTTTATAGTTCTAACCACTATTTATGAACTCGTGGACCTTTTTTGGTAAGCCTTCCATTAGAGATTTGATAGTTGTTTTAGACACCTTTTTGGAACAGTTTGCCCATCTCCTTTTTAATTCTTCGATATTTTGGGACACCTTTTTTGTACTCTTTAAGTTTCTCTTCACAAGAGCCCAATATCTCTCCACTGGGCTTAGCTCCGGACAATTTGGAGGATTGGCCTCTCTTGGTACAAAAACTATGTTATTACTTTGGTACCACTCCAGAGCTTTCTTGCCGTAGTGACATGATGCCAAATCGGGCCAAAAAAATTGTGGACATATTGTGCTCTCTTATAAAAGGAAGAAGTCTTTTTTTCAAACATTCTTTGATGTATATCTCAGTATTTATAGAGCCCACTGTAACGAATGACTTGCTTTTTTTGCCGCAACTGCATATAGCTTGCCATACCAGGAATTTTTTAGGAAACTTTATCTGCTTTTGGATTCTAAATTGTTCTTCGGCATTTCTTCGAGCATCAGCATCATAAAAATTTTGACCCGGAAGCTGCGTAACATCTGCCAGTACATACGTTTCGTCGTCCATTATACAACATGAATATTTTTGTATAAAATTCGATTTTAATTTCCGAGCCATACTTTTGGCATCTAAATTTTTTGCAGCATTCCTGTCGGGAACTTTTTGGACTTTATATGTTTTCAAACCTGCATTGGCTTTAACTTTTCGCACCAAAAAGTCAGCGCACTGGGCTAACCGGGCAGCTTTTCTAGCAGGTGTGCTTGGAGATCTTTTCAATGATTTCAATTTTTTTGGCTTTCCCAATATCATGTGATCCTTGTTTTCTTCCCGAACCAGGTTTCCTATTGATGGTCAAATTTTCCTGAAACTGTTTAAAACCATTGGAAACAGTTTGACGGCAGACCTTCAATCCTTTAGCCAATGTTTTGGAAGACCAATTTGGATTTTTTTGAAAATTTTTAATAATTTTAAGACGTACTTCTTTCTCATCACTCATTTGGATCAATCCCACAAAAAATCAACATGTTTGTCGTTAAAACTAATAACTGACATATTTTTCAAAGATAACTACATGAAAGAAATTCTTAAATTTTACACCCAAAAAAAATTATTAGGAAAAACGTGTGTTAAGATTGCGCTTTAAAAGTTTTATTTGTATGAATGGTAGGCGTATGCATTGACCGATTATGGAAATTATCTTCTATAGTTTTCCGAGAAAAATAATTCCACAGACACAAAGACAGACGGGCTCGGCTAAAGTATAAATCTGGTATGCGCGATACTTCCAGAAGCCCGATCAAGAAAATTTGTCATTTTTTTGTCATTGTATCAGAAATGTATATCAAAATTATATCAAAAATGTATCAGTTGCTGATATACAATTTTTGTACCCTACACCCAGGGTATATTCACTTTGTCCTTCCGTTTGTAACGCAGAGGAGGCGTGGCAGATAAAGAAAAGTATATATATTCTTGATCAGCGTCACCTACTGAGTCGATATAGCCATGTCCGTCTGTCTGGCTGGCAGGCTAGCTGGCTGGCTGGCTGTGCGTGGAAATATTTTTTACGGGAAAACTAACCAAGATAATTCAATGAAATTTGGCACACTGACTCCGTCGTCAAAGTTAGCTCGTGGGATTGAAAATGAGCGAAATACTACGAATTGCAAGCGCAAGCTCTGAAAAATAAACTGAAGAGGACGTGGCATTTCCAATATAAGCAAAAGCTTCAAAACGCTAAACTGAACGCTTTTTTTGAGATAATCCAACTAAATTTCACTCAAATACTAAGGACTATAAATGCACGCTCTAAGCTAAAGCTAGACGAACTCAGACAAGAGGGCGTGGCGCCTCCCATATGAGCAAGATTTTAAAAATACTGCAGTTTAGGGTATTTAACGTTTGGCCAGGCCAAAGTTTACACCCTTACTAGTTGTATATCTTTTTGATTTATTTTTTATATCATTGAAAAATATGTAAATTTTGCATCAGAAATGTATATCAAAATAATATCGAATTGAATCACCTGCTGATATGTCAAATTTGACGTTTTCGTTTGTGGATTTTATGGAAAGATATCTATGGAAGACGAACGCGCAGCTAATTTTAGTGAAGAAGAAGTGAATTTTTACATGAAATTAGTGAAAAGCACACAAATATAATTGAGTGCAAGAACACCGACACTCCATTCATTTGCTGCATGCAGCCTGTGGTTGGGAAAATAAAAACTATGGAAAAAGGACGCGCAGCCAATTTAAGGGACGAAGTGAATTTTCTCATGAAATTAGTGAAAAAGCACAAACATAATATGTTATTATTATATTATACATAATTGAGTTCAAAAAAACCGACACTTCATTCATTTGCTGCATGCGGGCGATTTCTAAAAACTTGTTGCCGACGATCAACCACAATATCGCAAAATGTCGCCATTACCTGCGTCGCTTTAGTTACACAGGCTCACAAAAAAAAAAGTACCATGCGCGAAAGATCAGACCAGAATAGCATTATGTTTTCGGGGTCGCTGAGTTCGAATATGGTGTCAGAATAGCGGAGTTGGTTCGAGTTTTTTCACAAATCAGAAATAATGCTGAAAAAATCTCAAATTTCTCAGCATCATTGTTGATTTCTGAAAAAACACGAACTAACTTCGCTATTCTGGCACCATATTCGGACTCAGCGACCCTGAAAACATAACGTTCAGGTGGTCTGATCTTTCGCGCAATGCACTTTTTTTTTTTTTGTGGGCCTGTGTTATCAGACTCGAAATTGGTTATGTCAATTTTGTATCAGAAATGGACATCAAAATGATATACAATTTTTGTTTGGTTTCGATGACCTCAAAAATGTTGCATAGTGTAATACATGATTTATTAAAACTTTATTTTCGGCCAACTAAATCCACGCCGACACGTGTACACTATTATTTTTTACTAAACATTTTCAAATCTGCGATGACGGGGCTTTCAGGATTGCCGGATCCGGTACTATTATTACAATTATTTTTATTTTATTGATAGATTATTTACCTTGGTGAAATCAAAAGTTTTTGTCAACATTATAATTGCGCTAACATTTTCTTGCCACACCATTCTCCAAAATGAATCCGCAGTTTCTTCTGTTGGACCTTGTGTAACAATATAGGCGTTTGGCATAAGAAGGCTCTGTTAATAATATAAAAAGATTTAAACAAATAAAATTTATACGTAATATCAAGTAATTCTTTATATTATTTTTATGTCATAAATTAGGTTAGGTGAAATTATTTTGTTTTTTTTTTATGCTGGGTTTTTTACGAACATATTTTTGAAGTAAAACTTATTTTTCCCCCTGAGGATAATTTCCTAAATGTGACTTAATCAATTTGCAGAGTGACCTTGAAAAATGTAATTCAATGTTCAAAAAATAGAGATACCATCAAAAATCTTTTTTTACTCAAGAGGAAAGCATCTTACGAAAAAAGTGTACTAGGCAAAAAATGCTTAGAATCGTCCAAGCAATACTTGGAATTTTTTTTGATTTTTTTTGGAAACTTTTTTTTTTGAATAATTTTCGAAAATTTTTTTTTTTAAGTTTTTCAAAAATTTTTCAAAAAAAAAAAGTATAAAAAAATCACACGTATTGCTTGGGCGATTCTAAGCATTTTATGCCTAGTACACTTTTTTCGTAAGATGCTTTCGTCTTTTGTAAAAAAAGATTTTTGCCTTCCGCGGGCGTTCAAAAGCCAGAAACTCCCATTTAGCGTCCGAATCCCATCTTGAGTCATATTTAGGAAATTAAGATTAGTACCATTCTTCAGTATGACAAAACGAATATCCCACTTTAAGAATTTTTGTATTTTTGTGTGCGTTGCCAGGATTTTGCTTGGGGGAGGGGGGGTTGTAAAAATCATAATAATTATTTGTGCAGTTGAGACTTCGCCTTTCTTCCCCTATTTACTTTTTTATACATGTCTACTAGGGTGGAGAGCGGCTCTATGTAGATTTTTTATTTTTTCATATTCTAAATGGGCCAGTGCGGAAAAGGTGCTCCGTCAATCACCTTTTATAGATATACAAATATTTTTTCAAAATTTTGAGTTTTAGTACTGCCGCAAGTCAAACAAACATTACACTCATTCTGGGAATATAGAGACAAACTCGAAGTTGGATCACTGAAGGTTTTTGATGAGGTTTTGTTCGTTCACTTCTCCTGAGTTGAAATTTTTAAAATCAATATCCCGACTCCTCCTGCTTTCGAATAAACTGGGTTTAAGTCCCTTTTTTCGAGGCATGTTTGAATTACGTATATTATGGTTGCCTCTAATCTTGCAAATTAAATTGTATTGATCAGTTCTCTTCGTTAATTTGTCCAGAGTTGGAAAATAAGAAAATTTAATCAGAACAATTCCTTATTGCGAATAAATCGAGCTTAAGCGCCTTCTTTCTTGGTATTTTTAAATTATTATTATTAAATCGACCTCTAAATTTTGGCACTGAAAATTTTTGATGAGGTTTTGTTAATTAGATTCTCGAAAGTGGGATAAGGTGGAAAAGTGAATCAAAACAACCTTTTTTTGCAAATAAACCGGCTTCAAGCCCCCTTTTGCCTTCAAATGTTTGAATAATTTATACTACTTATAACTCGCTATAACTAAGCTCACAGTAGTTTATTTTCGAGTAAGTAGTGAAGTATTTATGGAACATACATATAAGTATTTTCATTAAACATTTAAAAAAACTATTGCTTTATTGATTGATAAATCAGCGCAAATATCATGCTCTGTCAGAATAATTTTTATGTTTTTTATATTAAACTAGCCTTCTTTGCCCGCTTCGCTAGGCATGTTTATTTTGTTTTTTTCCCAATAGCTTAGAAGGTATACAGGGATAAAATTTTGATTTACGCCACTGCCACGTCACCAATAAAAATTTAGGTATTTTGAGAAAGTTAATTTCATTTCAAACCATCTTAAAAATTGGAAATGGCATAGCTGGAGTGTCCCAGGAAAACTTCAATTAAGGCTTGTTGATAGTTTGCCTTAGATGTTTTTCCTGTAGTACATCTAGATATGCTTCGTTTTGACTATGAAGCCTTCGGGTGACCTTCGGGAAGCATCGGGTATTCCAAAAAACTATCAATTAAAGTTTGTTGATAATTCACCGTAGATTTTTTCCCTCTCGTGTACCAAGATACTCTTCGTTTTGATTATGAAGCCTTTGGGTGACCTTCGGGAACCATCGGGTGTTCCAAAAAACTATCAATTGAAGTTTATTGATGGTTCACCATAGATTTTTTCCCTCTCGTATACCTAGATATTCTTCGTTTTGACTATGAAGCCTTCGGGTGACCTTCGAACACCTTCGGGTGTCACAAAAAACTATCACTTAAAGCTTGTTGACAGTCCGCCATAGATTTTTTCCCTCTCGTATATCTAGATATTCTTCGCTTTGACTATGAAGCCGTCGGGTGACCTCCGGCAGACTTCGGGTATTCCAAAAAACTATCAATTAAAACTTGTTGAAAGCTTGCCATAGATATTTTCCCTCTAGTGCAAGGGTGTCAGCGTTTTCAAATCACTGAGCCAAACGCATGCAGCGCAGTCAGCGTTGCTTTTACAACAACTTTAAATTCGAGTAACAACAAACAAAAAAACAATTTTTTGTTGTTTTTTCATGCCTCGTTTACAACAACAATAATACTTCAACAATTTTCAAAATTTCTAAGGACTAGGACACACAAAAATTAAGGGGAACTCACGCGTTGATGCGCAATGCTCTTGCGTCGTTGCGAAAGTGCAATTTGCTAAAGTTTAATATTAGTAAAATAACAAAAATATTGGAGAAAATTTCCCACTACTTTTGCAATTTTTCAAGATGGAAATATTCACATTGATCGTTCAGGCGTTAGTGCGTAAAAGACTTGCATTTTCGCAATTGCGCATCAACGCATTAATACCCATATTGTTTGTTGTTTTTGATGCGACGTAGTCTTTGTTGTTGTTTTATGTTAGTTCGAGTTTGATTTTGTGAGTGCGCAAAAAAAGGAATAAAAACGCGAAATTTTGACGAGCGTGATAAAAGAACAACAAAAATTATTTCTGTGAATGTTGTTCAGAAATATTGATGTTGTTGGAATTGTTGTACAGAAATATTGATGTTGTTGGGTCGAGCCAAAATTGGCTCACTTTTCTTCTACGCTGACACCCTTGCTCTAGTGTACCTAGATATTCTTCGTTTTGACTATTAAGCCTTCGGGTGGTCTTCGGAAAACTTCGTGTTTAGCATAAAAACATTCCCATACCTAATATATACTCATTTCCAAATTTTCAGCTCAATTGGACGAAGGGTTTCTGAGTGATAATGCTTCACACAGACACACACACAGTCATTTTTATATATATAGATAGATTTATAAATGAGAGGCTCAGAAGAAAAACGCGATGTACAGCATGCGTACGCAAAAACGAAATGTAAAATGTCTTGCAGAAAAGTGAAAACAAGAAATGCTTAGCGCAAAAATGAAATGTAGAATAAGCTAGCACGAAAGAGGGATGAACGCGTTTTTTTCGTTCTTGCGCGCAAAAATTCTTCATTGCGTTTTTGCGCTAAGCATTTCTTGTTTTTATTTTTGTGCTAAGTATTTCTTGTTTTCATTTTTCTGCATTTGGGAAAAACTTTTATGAAAATTTTTCTAAGTCCAAAAAATTTTTTCAATGAAAAATTTCAAAGTTTAAAAATCACTTTGTGCGCATTTTCGTGTTCCAATTACGCAAAAAAACAACATAAAAAAATTTTACTACTTTTTGTATGGGTACATATTTTGTGCCTTGTGCTCTTGCCTCACAACATGCAAGTAGGATGTAGAATTTACAAAAAATTTGAAAATATGAAAATTTTTTTAAGCCCAAAAAATGTGAAAAAATTTTATTGCACCAATCGATGGAAAAAGGTCGAAAATGGATTTTGGACATGACCAGAGGAGTCCCCGACCCCTCGTAAGTGACCGTTTTAGGCCTATTTTTGAAAAAAATTTTATTGCACCAATCGATGGGAAAACGTCGAAAATGGATTTTGGACATGACCAGAGGGATCCCCGACCCCTCTAAGTGACCGATTCGGGCCCATTTTTGAAAAAAAATTTTATTCCACCAATCGATAGAAAAAGGTCGAAAATGGATTTTGGACATGACCAGAGGATTCCCCGACCCCTCTAAGTGACCGTTTTGGGCCCATTTTTAAAAAAAAAATTTTATTGCACCAATCGATGGGGAAACGTCGAAAATGGATTTTGGACATGACCAGAGGAGTCCCCGACCCCTCTAAGTGACCGATTCGGGCCCATTTTTGCAAAAAATTTTTATTCCACCAATCGATGGAAAAAGGTCGAAAATGGATTTTGGACATGACCGGAGGAGTTCCCGACCCCTCTAAGTAACCGTTTTGGGCACATTTTTGAAAAAAAATTTATTGCACCAATCGATGGGGAAACGTCGAAAATGGATTTTGGACATGACCAGAGGGATCCCCGACCCCTCTAAGTGACCGATTCGGGCCCATTTTTGAAAAAAAATTTTATTGCACCAATCGATGGAAAAAGGTCAAAAAAGGATTTTGGACATGACCAGAGGAGTACCCGACCCCTCTAAGTCACCGTTTTGGGCCCGTTTTTGAAAAAAAATTTTAATGCACCAATCAATGGGGAAAGGTCGAAAATGGATTTTGGACATGACCAGAGGAGTCCCCGACCCCTCTAAGTGACCGTTTTGGGCCCAATTTTGAAAAAAAATTTTATTGCACCAATCGATGGGGAAAGGTCGAAAATCGATTTTGAACATGACCAAAGGAGTCCACTACCTCTCTAAGTGACCGATTTGGCCCAAGCTCACCATTAAAGCTACCTGTTGCCGATAAGAAAATACATATTATTGAAAATGCAACGGCTACAGGGTAGTTATGTTAAGTTGCATTTGTGTGCACTTACTTTTGTTTTCTTCTTTGTTTTGCACCTGGTTTTTGTAAAACATTAAATTGAAATTTCTGAAATTGATACGGTTTTTATTTTAATGTCCCTAGTGAAATTTTCCGTAGAATATTTTTGTAGAACACTTTAAAAAATTTTTAAGCAAGTTTTTGCAAAACGGTGCCAAAATGACCCAGAAAATTGTTCCTTGCATGATTTCATGATGACCTTGAGACAACAAGACTTATCCGTGATGTTGCTTTAAAGTTTTACAGTAAGCTAAAATTTGAAAACACGTTTTTTATGGGTGTTTTAAGTAAAAAAAAAAACAGTATGTGGTTGCTTTAATAATCGAAATGTTATTTTTTTATATAGGTACCTTGAGTCAAGACGAAAAATTTCGTATATCGCACGACTCATTCCGAATATTCTTGATGAGCTTCAAAATAGTTGAAAAAAATGTTTAGCTCACTTTTTCACAACATCTTTCACATTTCTGGGGGTACTCGAGGAATTTTCAAAAAACCTTTTTCTTATTTTTAATCTGTCTAACATAGGTACATAACAAATTGAACAAAAAATATTGCATTAAATTCGCAGTTCGCATTCGATGTATTTTTCAAGTCGTCATTACAAACAATACACATTTTGAAGACAAAGGATAGCACTAAATGATGCACCGAGAAAAACCAAATTTTTTTTTTAGCAGCATGTAAACTTTTTCATGTTAAGTAAATTCTAGTTGACAGGCCTAGATTTTGCTCGATTTTCGTAACTCTTTATTTTTTCTTAGAATTTTTTAAACACTCCTTTTTCTGTAACAAAAGAATGAACAGTTTAGGTATACATTTTTTGGTGAAAAATACAGGTATACATTCCAAATTTGAAGCTACCTGTAAAACTAAACGGTTATATTAAGTGGTTTTTGTGCGAATTTACGGATTTTTTTATTTAATGTTATTCTTGGTTTTTCTTACACAGTCAATGAGAAATAAAATGCATAGCTGAATAAAAACCAAAAATGTCTACTTATACTTACGCGAATGAAATCGAAAAAATAGAAGTGCAGCTGACGCCTTCAATGTGCAAAGCCATAATTAATGAACGCACATTTCGAATACTGAATGACTGTTTTCTTGTTTGTCATATAGAATAACACTACAATACAAATAATTAAATTCTGTAACATTTCGCAAACCTTATTTTTTAAACTAATTTGAGGTCGCTGAGTCGGAAAATCGAATTTATTTTTTTTTTCTAGGTGCCTTTCTTGAGATAATCGAAACATTAGATTTTTAAGGTTATATGGCCGTTGAAAAATGCTTAAGAACGATATCTACGTCATTCGAATGGTATTCATTGAAACTTTAATAACTTCTAAAAATATGACCGATTTTGCTAAACTGTGGCTCAAATTGTTTGCAATGAAATACATCATTGAGTAAGAGCACATAAAACTGTATTTGTATAAAGAATGCCTCATGTGGAAAGTTGTAAAACTACTATAAAAATGATTTTTGGGCTACTTTTAGAACTTATCCAATATTAATAAGTTCTTAATTACTGATTCATAGTTGGAAGTGTTAAAAATTTTTCTTTAAAATAGTAAAATAATAGATTCAATCAAAATTGGGTTTCTGGAAATAAATTCTTAAAAATGGCGATATAGCACCACAAATGGATATTTTCGATTATCTCGAGAACGGCCCGTAAGAAAAAAAAAAATTAATTCGATTTGTGGACTCAGCGCCCTTAAATTGGTTTAGAAAATATGCTTTGTGAAATCTTGCATTCTGATTGTTGTCTAGTGTAACGAAATTTGAAAAATACGGCAATAGACGGTCACAAGAGTGGCCGCAAGTACCATTGGTCTTGTCCAAAATATATTTTCGACCTTTCCCCATTGTTTAGTGCAATCATTTTTTTTTAGAAAAATGGGCCCAAAGAGGTCACTTAGAGGGGTCTCCTCTGGTCATTTCCAAAGTATATTTTCGACCTTTCCCCATCGTTTAGTCCAATAATTATTTTTTGCAAAATGGGCCCAAAACGATCACTTAGAGGTATAGAGAACTCCTCTGGTCATTTTCAAAATGTATTTTTGACCTTACCTCATCGATTGGTGCAATAAAATTTTTATTTCAGAAATTGGCCAAATCGGTCACTTAGAGAGGTCGTGGACTCCTCTGGTCATGTTCAAAATCCATTTTCGACGTTTCCCCGTCGATTGGTGCAATAAAATTTTTTTCAAAAATGGGCCAAAAACGGTCACTTAGAGGGGTCGGGGACTCCTTGGTCATGTCCAAAATCCATTTTCGACCTTTCTCCATCGATTGGTGCATTAAAATTTTTTTTTTAAAATCGGTCCAAAACGGTCATTT